>JAGKQL010000056.1:2518756-2557359 GCA_018398635.1 Cyprinodon brontotheroides | reverse complement strand
CAGGAGTTCCAATTTCAGGCCCTTGTATTCCAGCGTACCTTCCTTACGATCCTTCTTTGGGTTTACCAACAATTCCACGCTCAGCTCCAAGCCAGTGAGCCGGGCTGCTTACCCATTTAAAGTTTGATGTTACGACTTATGATACAGGCTCTGAAATGTCCAATGTCCATTTACTGATGGTAGCTCCATAAATTCATTTAATCAATCAAGCTGAACAGGGTCTTCTTTCCCGGCTGATTCTGCCAAGCCCGTTCCCTTGGCTGTGGTTTCGCTGGATGGGGTTTAGGGACAGTGGAAATCTCGTTCATCCATTCATGCGCGTCACTAACTAGATGACGAGCCATTTGGCTACTGAGGGAGGTGAAGACCAGCTTTCCGTATTATAGTGTACGTCACGTGGCCATCGGAATGCTACAAATGATTTATTATAATCATCACGAGACCCCACCGACCCGTGCAATTCCAGGTCCACCGCAGCCCTTGGGTCTGTATTTATTCAGATTAGTTTGCTCCCACCTTTATGGAGCAGAAGTACAACGGCAGACAGCCAGACCAAAGTCATTTGATCTGAGCTAAATATAGAACCTGAAGCAACAACATGCTTGTTAAAACTACAGTTCCTCATAACAGAAGAAGGGAACTTACCTGATAGGGACTTTTCACTCCACTGAAAGAGTTTATGGTCTTCCAGAAGTTCTGAGGATTATTTCATGGTAAAAATCGTCAGGAATCGAATCATCTTGAAGAAAGTTGTAAATTCAGATCTGGTTAAAATTTATAATGTCTGTGTTTTATTCTTTGTTCTATGTATTGCAACAAAACTGAAGATGTACCCAACAGGAGTGGCCCTACCAGCAGCGTGATAAATAAAGCTATTCTACTTTATTGTATTTCATTCCATTTCATTGTATTTTATTCTATTCTAATTTATTTTATTTTATTCTATTCCATTCTGTTTTATGTGTTTTGGTTTATCGCTTTATAAATAAACAGAAATAAAATGAAAATATTCCTAATAAAACAGATAAATCATCAGATGATTTTTATCAAGTTATATTAAGTAATTGATTGTTGAACACCTTTAAAATAAAAAGTGGTCTTTCCAGTCTGTTTTATTGATGCTGAGTTTGGATCACATTTGGGTCGAAGACGCTGCGGCCAAACAGAAAACCAGGAAACGGCTCAGAAGGAGGAACTGCATCCAAAAAAAAGAGCAAAAAGAAATAATAGAAAGTTATAAATGACCTTTATTAGAAAGGACTCTGATTGGTTGGCTTTTGTAATGACATCAGATTATTCATATTTGTCAGCTTGTATTCAGTTTCATAGTCAGAATCTACAGTGCTCAAAGTTTATGTCCTGGAAACCGGTGTTCCTGATTAGGTGAACAGGATCTGAGTCTATCAGTGTCTAACTTGATGACGAAGAAGCAGTAGAGCCGGTATGGCAGCTTTGAAACAGCTTTTAAAAACAGCGTCTCCTGTTTCCATTTTTTGTTTATACAACTGAGACGACATGTTACAACAAGCCAGCTGCTTGGATCTGAAGGAGAACCACACTGAGTTCTGCTGCAGGTTCTGGTGCTCTGCAGATTGTTGTGCAGGTTCTGCTGCAGGTCCTGCTGGTTCTGGTGCTCTGCAGATTGTTGTGCAGGTTCTGCTGCAGGTCCTGCTGGTTCTGGTGCTCTGCAGATTGTTGTGCAGGTTCTGCTGCAGGTCCTGCTAGTTCTGGTGCTCTGGTGGTTCTGCTGCAGATTCTGCCGCAGGTTCTGTCCACAGAGAGAAAACTAGAACATGTTACCACTTATTTGATTCAGACTCTTATATTTGGTCTTTTCTACTAAATAGAATCAGAATCTGTCGGTTCCATTTGAATATTTAAAATGTTATTTCAAATGATTGAATCACATATTTTATTGTATATCTTAGAATCTTGTAGTCTCTCACCTGATTTGTCAGGTACTGCTATTTCTGAGTCTTGCTGATTTACAAAAGACAAAAGAAAAAACATTGATGAGGACAGAAACTAATATACACCTGTCAGGATTCCTGTCTGTGTGTTTGTGTTTCTGTGTTTGTCTCCCTTCCTCCACCAGGAGGCGCATGGTTCTGGTCCGCCTCCTCACACATCTGCAGAAGATTACCTCATTAACGGAGTGTTCTTAAGCTGCTGACTGCCACTACCTCGGCGGAAGAGTGTTTGCCAGTTTTGGTTACTCTAGCCAAGCTGAGTTTTGCTAAGTCAAACTGAGTTCTTGTCAAACTGAGTTTTAACATTGCTTTTGTCTTTGCCTCTCGGCAGGAAGTCAGCCTGCAAACTGGATTATTTTTTTGAAGCTGAGTTGAGGATTTAGACTGGAGGTTTGAATCAACTTTTCCTCAAGAGATCGTTTGAGCTTTACACTGAGCAAGGGATTCATCTCCACTATGACCCGTTCAAGTACCACAGGAAATCTGAGTGGCAATCCGCTCCGTTCACCTACAGACAATCGCACTCTGGGTAAACCCTGTCCGCCCTCCATCAGACAAACACTGGAACTACTGCACACACACTGGAATCAAAGAGTCAAAAACTTCTCTGGAAACGTGAGTCAGCAATTTATTTCTCCTCTTCAAGTTCGAGAATCTAATTTCCCACCGAGCCTGAATTAACCGCAGTGTCTACCCCTCACCTTTCAGTTCCGGTTGAGGAGTGTTCAGAACAACACTGGATTCTTCACAATCTCCTAATAAACCTGTTAAACCTTTTCCCTGGTCTCCCTGTTTGGTCTTCTGCATTTGGGTCTGATCTTTGGTTAAATCATGACAACACCAACCAAATCAGCAAACAGTCAGTATGTATGTCAGTATGTATGTATGTGAGCATACACTGGCATGTGTCAAATTTCTTGATGTACTTGCAGTATGTCAACATGTGCCAGCGTTTTTGCCCAATTTTTTCTACATGAAAATATGCTGGCTAAATCGTGTGACAGCGCCACAAGGGAGGACAACCAAGAGTCAAGGCTAAAATAAAATGGATTTTTTAAAGCCACCTAAAAATCTCTTCAGACCATTCCTTATTTCCTCCTTTGTCAACATTATTTCCTCTGTATACAATTTTGAGCAAAAAAAAGCTTTGCCTCGGTTGTACTTGTTTAGTCTGCATCACAACCAGTCCCTGGTTGGTTGCCTGCAATGCGATTTTCCCAGAAAAGTTACGATCTTTTAAGCAATTCGCTCTCCACATGGTGCCGATGTTTGACAACACCTCATTTCTTTCATGTAGCACGCGGTGAGGGCAGAGCACGACTCTACCATCACTGTGAGGGATTCGCTGCTGGCTGTTGCACCGTTCTTGCCTGCGTGATTTGCATAGATATACTATGTAAGTCTACCTCTCTCGCTGCGGACACCGCATTCAGTGTACATTTTCTAGCATAAAGACTGTACATGTGTTCAACATGATGGCTGCCCAATGGTTTAAATACCAGAGGACCCACATTTGAGTAAAAGTGTCCGATTGCTAAGCAGTAACTAGTGCTGCTAATTCCTTTGACTCTAGCAACAGTTCTCCAACATTTTCTATTCATCTATCTAGAATGTGTTGCACATTTTTGTTGAGCTCTAAATACATACTGTGGCAAGGAAATTACTTCATTTTTATCCACCATGTCTGTGGGGAATGTAAATAAAACATTGTCCTTCACAGAAATGGGAACTAACATCCTGTTTTAACGGGTTGTATAAAGAAAACAAATAAGGTTTTCACATATAAACACATCCATGTCAGACACATCATGGTCTTTGTTATGTAGAAGGAAGGATCTGTGGTACTGTGGGCACACATCTCTTCCAAAAATACCTGGTGAGAGTATATGGCCTCATAAAGTCATTAAAATGACAGGAAATTGGTGAACGCGGCTGGAAAGCTAAATCTAAATGTAGCGGCTAAAATCCTATATTTTAGGCTACTGGTGGTTTCTGTTGGAAGGCATTGGTTTTACGTGCGCTCAATTAAGATTTAGAATGCCGATCTTCCGTTTGACATAAAACAAAGTCATTTATTTTCAGCACAAGTCCATTACCTTGCTGTTTTCCTTCAAGATCCACATAAATGCAACATAAATCCAACCAAGCACAGTAGAAAACTGTTTGCCTCAGCCTATTAACCACACCTGAACAGAATTGATGGTTGACCTTAAATAACCCATCCCCTCATCAGACACTCAGAACTCAAAAATTACATACGCCCCCTCGTGGCGACAAACACCAAAGCATAACAAAACAAACTCCCAAAAAAGAAAGTACTGGATAAATAAAATCCACCATATTCACACTATCAGATCGACACCATCAAATTCCAAATATGTAATAAAGAGAGAATGTGAGAGAATGCAGTTTTTTTTTTTATCTCCCAGCAAACAATCTGCAATAAACTTTAATCCGCAGGCAAACACTTTCCAACAAAAAAAACCAAAACAAGACAAAAAAAAAAAAAAGACAGTATTTGCAGTTTGTCACACTGCTGTTTTTATTAATGTTAAAATTACCATAAGAAATTATAAAGATATCAGAAAATGAGATTAATTTGCATTACAGCATTATTACTACATGTAATTATAAATGTGTTAGTAAAAAACAGAACTTCAGAAATGAAGATTAAACAAGAAAATCCAAGGACTGCTAAACTTGATCATTCAGATTCTGGGTTTAGTATGCATTATGTTAGTACTCACTAACAGTGGAAGAGCGAGTTATTTCAGTCTTCATTTTCTTTAAGTCTTAAGGGCTTATTTACAATATAATGAATGTGTTTTTAATTGTTTTAAACATACATTCCACCTTATGTTTGACTATAATTTTGTAAGTGCAAGAGGGGCTGTGCAAACTTTCTAAGGTACTGTTCTCTGTGTATCTTTATTTTGTCTTGTTTAAATTCAGTAAAATTCAATACAAAAAAAAAAACAGAAAGATGCAGCCATAGAACTAAAAGCAACTAAAACAACTTGTATAAAAATGAACAGAAATGATGCCTGAACTGAAGCAGGAACAACAAAAGATCAGCAATAAGAAGTGAACTGTTAAAACGGTTGCTCCAGAAGATGAAAGCCGACCACCTTCGTCTTTTAGTTGCTGGTGTCAAAGTTGATGTTGGCCATCTGGCTGCTGGCCTCACACTCGTAATTGGCAGGAGGAAAGGCTGCAGGGATGAAACATTTTTTCTTAGATTTCCAGTCAGAATTTATTTATATAGCTTCCACATAAGTTTCATTTAACCATTTGTATTTATTACAGCCTTAGTATTTGTGAATTTTGCAATAATTTCGGCCATTTAAAAGTATAAATTCAAGGATGGCTGTGTGGCATTTATTCACTGTTTTAAAAATGAGCATTATAGAACACGCCATAATGTTATTTAATGGCTTAAAGGTCGATTTTTTTTATCTGTAGTCCCTAAGGATCCCCTATAGAATACATATAAAAACTAAAATGTGAAAACTGAACACATGGCTTATATGGGTTCAAAATCAAACACTCCATGATGTGCGTTCAGTCACAACACTTTAATCCCAAAGAAGAACTCTAAATTTCGCTAAATCCAAAGAAGGTTTATATTTCTGCCACTGCAGAATAATAAAAAAAAACAAAAAAAAAACAACAATCATGGAGGTACATTAGTTTTGACTGTTCTGAGATCCCAAAATGGACTGTCATTACTGCAGGCATTACTGCTTTCCATAATTAAGCTGAAGAATCAGCAACTCATGCTGACGCTGTCACAATGGGGTGGAGGTTTTTGAGGACCCAAATGCAGATATCAGGAGGTTTAATGAGTATCTGAGGCAAAATCCAAAAATGCAAATAAAGATTTTACCAGAAAAGATCAAGGGAAACTTTAGGTGGGGAGCCAGACATGAAGAAGCAACAAACAACAGCAAGGAAGCAGCACTAAGTGACTGCAGAGGTGGAGTATATAAGGGAAACAGAACAAAGGATAGACTAATGAGCTCAATAAGGAGCAGGTAAGCAAGCCAAGGGGAAAGGAAACAAGCACAAGGGGGCTACAGAGAGTAACTAAAGGCTGCTTGAATATAATGGAAAATAAACCAAAGATCAACAAAACAGAACAACTGATAACTGAAAACTAAAAACTCAGAGTCTCAAACCATAGCAGATGCTGCTGTTCCCATTTTCCAGGATGAAGGGGGAGAAAATCAACGAGCTGCCCAGCGCTGCTGCGCCTCCACCACATCTACTGTAAACCTGATTGTTAAAAGTAATTCATTAAACTAAATAATTAGAGTAAAAACTCTGTTAACTTAAATGTGTTGAGTTAATGTAACATGTTCTTTCTTTCCGACTACATTTAACTCGATTCTATGGATTATTCTGAATCAGTTGTGTATTATTTTAACATAACTTAAATAACTCGGTAAGAAACTTAAATGAGGGATTACATGTAGACAGTGGGTTTGATTGGATTTAATAAGAACTGTTCAATATCACCATTTAATGGATCCTTAAAATGTAACACTCAGCAGCTTGTTTAATGTAATAATTTCCATGCTAAGGCTTAGATGAATAAAAAAGTTAAAGTTTCACTTATGTGACAGAAGCTCGGTACTGATAAGTAAACTTGATGTATAATTAAAGTATAAATAAAAACACGAGAATAAAGGAAACCTACTGGCCTTAATTCCAGTTAACGGAATAAAAATGCACATTAAAATGTTGTCACCCATGTTAACCTAAGAAAAATATCCAATTAAATGTACTTAATTATATTTTTCTGTAGAACGTAAATTGTGAGGAATCCACAACTTAAACGGCGTAAGACAGTTAGTTTCCATAAATTATGTGAGCTAAACAAATTTTTACAGAATCAAGTGTTTAGATAGAAGCTGATTGGATTCTAGCATATCAGCCTTAACCGGCCCTCTTAGCAGTACTCGTTTATTTTAAAGTGGGTTGACAGGAAAGGGGGTACAAGAGAGCCAGAGTCTAACCGTGTCAAGGACTAGGGCCTCCATACATGGGTTCATGCGTGCTAATGAATGCCCCAGAGTAAAGTTACAATTTAATACCAATTAAGCCAAATCTGTTTATAAAAGTCTAATCAGTGTGTTTACATGACACACTTCTATTCAAATCAGCCCTTTATTTCAAATATTTTTGCCAATGTATTCATAGCCACTGAGACAATTTGAGAGCAAAAAGGTTTTCAAAAAAGGATTAAACCGATTTCCAGATTCATTAAGACTTGAACTACTGAACAAATCCTTGTTGGTGAACCTGAGAGACTCAGTACTGTCCTGTGTGCAGACTACACTAAATGCAAACAGGACTAAATAGGGATAAATAACGAGATATCAACTTTTTATGACCTGACATGTAATTTAAATTTTCATGTTGGTTGCTTCAATCTACTTCAATCTTGCAAACCTGAATGATGCCTTTGATTTTCTTTAGATAAAACGATCCTCTTCCCATTTTGATGTTCACATTTAGAGAAAACTTTAAATCAGTATATAAATGTACTCTATCAGAGTACATTTATATACTGTACATACAGAGGATTAGGGCCACTGAAAAAAAAGCTAACTGATTTTTTATTTTTATTTCAGTTTAACATGGGGAAAAAAGTCAGAATTCTGACTTTAATCTGAGAATTACAACTTTTTTCTCTGAATTCTGACTGAATTTTGATAGCTAATAAACATGTTAGCATCAAGCCTTGGCCATGTCTGTTTTAGAGACTAGCTCTCTTGTTTTAATCACCTTCTGCTCTTCTATTAATCAAAAAGCATCACGGGGACCCCTCAGGCATGTAAAAAGCCGCCTAATTCCATAATTTTTCACCAATGTGTTACTGGCCCTCCCAAACAACTCACATCTTTGTCAGTGAAGCTGAGTGCTCCCACATCTCTTCCTTCATGGTGCCCATCTACATTAAGATCCAAGATTCTGAGATTAAAGTCAGAATTCTGACTTTAAACTCAGAATTCTGAGATTAATGTCAGAATTCTGACTTTAAACTCAGAATTCTGAGATTAAAGTCAGAATTCTGACTTTAAACTCAGAATTCTGAGATTAATGTCAGAATTCTGACTTTTTTCCCATACTAAACTTAGATAAAATTATAAAATCACTTAATTTTTTTTTTTTTTTCCAGTGGCCCTAATCCTCTTCTGTACATTTATATACATGTTTAAGCCAGAATGATTTGACATTTAAATATGATTTAACACTACTTATTAATTTTGGTATTTATAAACATTTTCGCAATGGTTCATAAAGAATGTTCTAGTGCAGCAGTAATGATCAGATCTTGCTTTTTTTCCTTCTATATAAATATCCATTCTTCTAGCTTTTTTTTTTTTTTTTACCTTTGGAGTATAACTCCCTTGATATTTATTTATTTTTCATAAGCAGAACAAACGTTGAACAACGCTATGCACGCGCATTTATAGTAATTTTAGACTTTCTCAAGACGGCACCAGACAGAGGGTTTATCATATGAGCAGACGCACTCAGATACAGTACATATGTAACTTCTTTTTTAACTTGGCATCGCCATCCGGTGGCTTCTCTGTCAACTGTCCCATTCTTTTGAAAATTTGTTAAGATTAAGGAGGGCATACACTGTACGAATTGTACGAGGAAAATAAAGACTTTAAAAGTTCACAGCTCACGATGTACTATGTACTTACACTGTACAGTACGATGCTTGAATTTCTCGCAACCTTGTGATTCCTAATCGGGAGGTGGTCGTGAGAGGCTGATTGCCCCTCGTTACCCGCTGTATACTACACGACGCACAACACATGATGAGGCTGAAACTCGGCCCGATCGAAAAAATTCTTGCATGACTGGCGAATTGGCCTGAAAATGGCAAGAAATTGAACAGTGTATGCCCGGCTTGAGTTGAGTAATCAAAAATTTGTGGAAAGATTGGTTTTAGAAAATGAGTTGTTAGTGGCAGCTCTACAGTGTTTGTTTGTTTGTACAGTTTTTGTCACATTTTTGTTGGTAGTACTGTTAACCGTTTCTTTTTTAAATAATTGTTGTCATTACATGGGCTGCTTAGTGGTGCAGCAAGAAGGTTCCCAGCCTGGGGTCTGTTTGCATGTTCTGAGCATGCAAGGTTTCTCACCGGGAACTCTGGCTTCTTCCCACAGTCCAAAAACATGACTGTTAGGTTAATTGGATTCTCTAAATTCCCCTTAGGTGAGAGTGTGTGTGCATGGTTCTTTGTCTTGTTTGTCTTTGTGTTGCCCTGAGATAGACTGGCGACCTGTCCAGGGCGGACCCCGCCCCTCGCCGGTAGACAGCTAGAGATAGGCACCAGTGCCCCTCGCGACCCAGCTTGACATGAGCGTGATGGAAAAGTGTATAGATGGATGTTGTCATTGCAGAGACAGCAGAAGAAAGAGAACCTTGCAACAAAAAAAATGTTTAGAACAAATGCTACGTTCAGACCGGACGCAGCAAAAGCAGCAAAATGGCGTCTGCTGCTTCATTTTTGCTGCTTGTACCAGTTAGTTCTGACGCGCGGCTGAAGCAGCTTTGCTGCTCTGGCTGCGCGGTGCAAAAGTGTATCTGACGCGCATTGGGCGGAGCTTCACTATCCTTTCTCTGCCTTGCAGCTATATTTGCTGGGATCAGTGGGAATAAAGTAGTTCTAATATGTTTTTAAGTGAGAAAGTGCAGTCAGTTCATTCAGATTATTATCCTGCCTTCCAATATTTTTTCTGTGGGAGCCGCTCAGACCCCCACATACCAGCGGTGCGCCGACAGTAGGAATCCCTTCAACAGCAGCCTCTGGCCGGGTCGCCTCCTCGCGGTTCACCTCGGCGGCTGGTAGGTGTTTTTCATCTAAATAATCTAAACTGCAGGCAGCAGGATAATAAAAGCGAACATATTCTGCTGGCAGATTTCTGCATTTTAAGTTAATTTAGGCGTCAATAAACTGTTTAAGAGGAGTGATCATAGCGCTCTGATCATCAGCGATGTGTCTGTCTCCCTGCCAGCTCCCAGATCAGCTTCTCTGATTGGTTGACGCGGCGCCTCGAGCAGCAAAAATTTAATTTTTCCATCTCGAGCAGCAGCCCCTTTGCGGCGCGTCAGATGCTTAAACGCGCCCGACATGCTGCTTCAGCTGCTCAGACGCGCTGCGCCTGCTGCTCAAAACGCGCCACGGGACCTGTTGCTGCGCCTTGACGCGTGTCAACCATTGACTTTGCATGTAAACTCGCTGCTTCTGTCGCGCCTGCTGCGTCTGGTGTGAACGCAGCAAAAATGTTTCTTAGCTTCCCTGTGTCACTGAATATTAAATCTAATCTTTTAGCTTTATTGTTTAAGAATACCTGCCAGAAGATACAGATTAAATTCATTCAAATGTAGAAGATGTTCAAGAGTCTCACCACCTCCCCTCACAGAAGTGGGAAGGAGAAGAGGAGTAATTTTTCTCCTCATTAAATTCCTGATTGGTTTTGGACTCCAATTTTTGCTGGTCTGCAGTTTGTCACCAGTTCAGAACTGACAGCTCGATCGTTAATACTAATGTTTGTGTAGCTTTCATTCCTCAGCGGTCTATTTGTACAGCAATAACAGCAGAGTGGCGAGGAGGGCGGCTGTGAATTAGCATGCTTGCTGTTAATTCTGCCTCTGTTCATCAGCAGGAAATCTACGACCTAATTAAAGGCTGAAACGAAGTGGACGTGTTAGTTTTAGCGGGATGTTAAATCACGACACATGTTCTTCGCATCGTTTGGCTATCCTCTGATCTGCTGTGTAATTAGTGTCAGACCACTGAAACAGCAGAAATCCTTCTTCTTAATTAGCAGTTAAAGACCTGTTGTTTTATAAATGTACTAGTGGCTATCATTGTCAGCCCATCGTTAGTCATTGTAGTTGCATGTATAAATGTAACTCAACTTTGTCAGGGCTATACCTAACTTTTTCAGGTACAAAGATGCTGTAAAGCTGCATGACACTAATCATACCACCCCTTTTTTCCCCACCGGGGACATTTTTCTACCTAACCACAGATGATTAAAAGTCATTTTCTATAATTCATTGAGTCTATTGTAAATATGTGTTGTTATATGAGACAAATAATGTCTACCAACATGACATTTCTTATTTATTTTAGTGTTAATCAGTTTTAATCAGAGTTAAGATGTGTACAATTAAAATAAAACCCAAATGTTATGAGTTCTAAATCTCACAAAAGAATTCCGAAGACTATTTGTATCGAGGTAAAATGAACCTGAGAAAGTTTTGTTTCTTAAATGAACTTTTGCCCTTTTCACAGTCACTCAGCACAATTTATATAAGATTTCTAAACTATTAAAATGTCTTTGTGTGACTAACAAAAGGAAGCTTTTTTAACCTCCCACTTGTCTTGCAGAGAAAAAGGAGGGAGGGTTTCAATAAAGGTGCAATCATTTCTGGCACTGCCATAAAAAGAGGAGGGGGAACAAAAGCCCAGATGTGAGAGGAGATGGTAATTCAGTCTGATCCAGTGAGGATAAGCTCTCCCTGTGGCTTCCATACTCCACTCTCATCACCCGTACTGATCTAAGGAGATAACTCTTAAGTAAACACTCACACACAAAAAGCACACATCAGAAAATCTGCCTCTGCACAATATTTTAGTTTGGTAAACATTAATTGATGCAAGGTTTGAGTCTTTTCAAGTAGCCTTTGTTTTAATGAAATCTGAGCTTTAAAACCATCTATGTGCATTAGAGTGAACATAATCTAGGTTAAGTTTTAGTTGCAAGATGCCTGCAGCAGATGTCTGACTGTAGGTGAGTGTTCTGAGCCAAAGAGCCCCTGTGGATGAGAGAAAAATGATACTAAATAATGAAAAATAAAAGGAAACATTCCCCTCTTGTTTCCAGCATCAAGGATTACCTGTCTGAATGTGTCAGAGGTGTTCAGGGCCAGCTGCATTTAGGGGGGCTGTTATGGAGAGGGGAAAAAATTCATAGAGGGAATGAAGAGTTGCCTGTCACATGACAAGGTTGCCCTGGGATTAAATGGCAACCGTTAAAATGATACGAGTTGTGTCTAAAAAAAAAAAATGTGTGTCCAAGTGCGGACCACCCTTGTAAAGATGGAGGCTCTCTTCTTTGGGAACGTCACGGGTGTCTGGCTGCTGATCATCCGATTGGACCGGCAGCAGGACTTAATGGCCCAGAAAACTCAGCTGAGGAGCAGACAGACGAGCAGACTTTAGGCACACACTGATGTTCACAGCGCAGACCTTCACCCTGCGGTTTGAAATCACTAATCAAACCTGACTTTTTCACATGACTTCAAGTTTAGCAGTATAAAGACAAACTGGTGCCTTCAGCCATTCCTCTGTGACCATGGAGCCAAGTTTATATAGCAAAAGTATTCAAAGTGCTAGAAAAGGAATCAGGGTTTTATATAAGATGAATTTTAACCCGAATGAGCTTTATAGGCACCTGCCTCTCAATTTCCTCATAATAAGCCCCCTTTAATCATTGTCGATTAAAAAAGCTGAATTTTTCCAGTGTTTGGGGTCTGTTAGGATTAAAACAATTATTTATGTTTTCTAAACGCAAACATAAAAGAAGTAATCTTTTCTATAATGTGTGCTTCTGGTTAAGGCTATGAACTGATTCTGCTTCAGGAGAGCATAATTCATAGATTACAGATTCTGGTAGAGGGTCATCAAGCAGCCTCAGACCATCACAATCAGGGCCATAACCAGGATTTTTGAAATATCAAGGTCAAATATTGTGATAAATCTTACTTGACAAAAAGCATCCTAATACGGTGACTTTTTAAAATATATTTTGGAAACGTGAATAAAGAGAGTAAAATCACAAGCCCATCAAGGAGGTGAATAGGAACATGTTTTGTATAACAATTCCCAAAGGCACTCACAGGAGTAGGTGGTGAGTGAGTGTGAGTGAGTGAGTGAGGTGAGTGAGAGTGAGTGAGGAGGTGAGGTGAGGTGAGGTGAGGTGGAGGTGGTGGTGAGAGGTGGTGGTGAAGTGAGTGAGGTGAGAATGAGGGTGTGCATTAGTTTTGAAATGGCTTTAGCAGAAATCTTTATTCTTCATAATGCACCATGAGCAAGACATAACCTCAAGAGCAATGTTACATTTGGCTGTGCATGAGCTGTTTGATTTATATTATTTTGCTCCATTTTGAAATAGCCGAAGCAGAAATCTTCCTTCTAAAAAAGTCAGCATGAAGAACACAGCTAACTGGCAACTCCAAAAACAAATGTTATACATGATTTATTTAATTATTATCAGCTGCTATATTATTTTTCCCCGTGTGCATCAATAGTTTTGAAATAACCAAAAACGTTAAATACATTAACCTGCATAATACAACTTCAGCAACACAACAAGGCTACTACTCAAGAAAAATCAAGTACCTCTTCATTCACTATTATTTTTTGCCCGTGTGCATCAATGGTTTTAAATAGGCTTCCAGCAAAATATGAAATCTAACTAGTGAAGATTGCCCGAAAGTAACTTGCTGAGAACAACAGAACGCATCCTATTCCTAGCCGTTAGGGATGGGAACGATTTATGAAAACCGTCCAAACCGTTACGGATTCGAACTGGTATCTGTTCGGTTGCGAATTGTGTGTTTAGATTGGGTTAGTGCGCTGCTCCTTTTTCTCAGAGGCGGAAAAGCGTTTACACTCCAGAGCAGAAATTGGCGGTGCTGCGACCAAAGCCATCCGCTGGTATTTAACAAGAAGAAGCTGACGAAGCGAAGCTTCATCGTGTAAATCGGGGAAAAAAATCAGTTGTTGTGAAGGTATTATCGGGAATAGCGGTAAGGAGGGAAAAGGGCTGCGGGGAGGTTGGAGAACTTCGCCAGCAACGCTATAGATCATACTGTATAGAACACTTTTGCAATTAAGTCACCTCTGATGTGGCGGAAAAAGTTGTGGATAAACGTGCAACGGTGTGCAAACGCGTGGCGTAGCGGCATACGTTGTCTGTTTATACTACACGACTTTCTTGTCATGCCAACGTAATGCGTCATACGCTGACGAAATCAACCGTGCTCTTGTCGAAGCTGACGCTCAAACAAGGCGCGGTTGAAAGCAAAGCCTGCGAAGCGCTCTGCTGAGAATACGGCTCCCCTCCGATTCGCCCAGAGATGGTAGAGAAACATCGCGCCAAGATCGTACAAGTTAAAAGCAGTAAACTATCCTCGAACATCATCCAGGAATTTCACGCTTGGATCGCTGCAAGCAAAATATAATCCATTATTTTGAAGGATTTTTTCGTTAGGCTCATGCTGAGTGCCGCTTAAGGATTTCGGCAGAAATCTAAGCGAATACGGGCGAACTTCGCAAGCGGTGACACGAACAGAGCATGGAATCCGAAGACGAACGTGTGCGCATGTGAACCCGTTCCACCCTACTAGCCATGCTTTGAATGATATATTTACTGGCGAAATGAACTGACCTCCTTCTCTCTTTCTTTTCCCCTGATCGGTTGGCTTTCCAAATCTGAGTTTAGTTTGTTTCAGCGAAGATTTCTTCATCTTGCCTACACTTCCAGATTCCACCACTAAAAACTAGTAGCTAGCCTATTCTATCTCGTGGTGTTAAGAGCGTCCGCGGCTGACTTTTGCAAAGGAGCTGCGTAATATGATAGAATGCGATGTCGGATGCAATTTCTGCTCAGTTTTAAAATAACGTGATTTTTTAAGCTGATTGTGGATTTTATTTCATTTTTTTAAACAAATGAGAATGCATGCTGATCTTTACACCAATCAAAGTTAGAACAATTTTCATCATATAGTTTGACATTTCTCTGAATAAAAAAAAAAGTAATAATAATAATAATAATAATAAAGGAAATTTTGCAAAAGGGAAAATACCGAGGACATGACCTCGGTGTTTTTCAATGCTGGTTACGGGGCTGAACACAATAACATCATGATTTCTGAAATGCTGCGTTAGCTTCACACCAGATAAAACGGCCTAAACGACTTCTGCAAAAGTTCAACCTTTTTCTCGTCAGTCCCCTGAATGTCCCAATTTTCCCTTTTTTCACTAAAGTGAGATGTTCTTTTTAATCAGCAGTTGTTAAGGAGTTAAAAGTAACTTTTTTTTGTCCCATGTTTTCTTACTAGTCTCAAAACCTCTGACTAATGTTTTGTCTAATGTAGTCTAGCCTGAAGTTACTTCAGGTCAGAAGTTACTGTGCTGTTTCTGCAGATGTGATGTCAATCTCTCTCCATGTTAATGCGTCTGACGTGGCAAACAATCAAAACTAGTGTTGCGCTGATACCCGTATCCAGGCGGGGCACCGATCCTGACTAAAATGGCTGTATCGGTACGGGCGAATACCACGAATTAGGGCGCCAATACTGTTTTGAAAGCAAAAAGTTTATTCAACTATTGTCACCCATTCTGGGTGAGGCAATAAAAAGTTCTACTGGATTCACTTTTGTATTAAATCTTTTTCCTGCTTCCCAAAGGTAGGAGGCAGCTTAGCTTGACAAAGCCATGATGGAAATACACATTCAAGTAATATGCAGTTCTTCATATATACACACACATATAATTTTCAAACAGATGGTCAGGTATCCAGTATCGGGGCACTAATTAACACTAATTAAAGCATTATATTAAAGGTGGATTTTGTGGATTTTCCGAAGCGAACGGCAACCAGCTCAACTCAGACACCAATGGCAACTCCAGGCGAGGTGAACTCGCTGTGAGGTGAACTTAATCCAAAATAAGGAAAACACATGTCCAGGGGTAACTAAGGTGTTTAAATAAATAGTCATCACAAACATGATTCTTTTTGCGGTAATTTAGGTGCCCTGGTGTCAATGTTTGGAATCGAACTCAAGAACTTTCTGGTACCACAATTTTTAATGGTAAATAGATGGTGTGAAATATTTGCTTTGATTTTTTTGTCATCAACTTACTTATCAGAACTCTGTCAGCTAATGCATGAGCTACCTCTAATTTTAAGCCACATCAAACATTGTAATCAGTGAACTAAACAGAGTCAATAAAAGCGTTTACATTACCATTATCATGGACTATTCATTTTACTGGCCATTGTTAAATCTTTCATAAATTTTTCCCTCTCATCTCGGAAACTGAAAGCCATTGAGACAATTGCTCAAAGGAATGGAGCCTTTTGAAGCAATTAAGATGTTTAAAGAAACACTTAAAGGCTCATTATTGGTTTGCTATAGAGCTGATGTTAGTGGAGAGCCAAAACAATTTGACAGAAGGCATTAAGCGTTAAGGTCAAAGGCTAATTAAGCAGAGAGGACCCTTTGCTCCTGTATTGTTAACCAATCTGTTCCTACAGAGGATGACCGTGAGAGGAGCCTGACACTGCCTTCGTCTCCCAGCTAAATCTCCATTTCGGCTACTGTGCCCCATCAGCTCGCAAAATGGCATGTCAGTCTATCGTGGGGCTTTCTGACGTGATCCATCGAAGAGTTATGGATATGCAATAACGAGCTGAGGCGGACAATCAATATTTGCGTGACTTTTCTATCATTGCATTTTAAACAAGAGATTAATTGTGAGTCGACAGCGTAAGAAAAATGCCAAAGTAAAGGACACAGGGAGAGTGAAATATATTGCTATGGAAAAGGAGGACACTTCTCGCTGGTGCTAAAACTGCCAAACATGTTTATCTAAGTCCTTCAACTGTTTCAGAGAGCTGCCACGGAAACATCATTCATCAATAGACACTGGACAGCTGCTCAGAGTGTATGAGCGCCCTTTGGTAAAACGTTACTAACTCTGCTTTATAAGAAAATACTGAGAAAACAAAATCTCCTGAGAAATAGATGTAAAATTTGTTTCACCTATGCTTAAAAGTTAGCAGGCATGAACATAGAATTTTGTTTTTTTTTTTAAACAAAAGAAATCACTGTTAAATGTCTTTAAGTCTATAACTCATGAAAAATATCTAAAGCTGTTTTTTGTTTTTTTTGTTTTCCAAAACAAAACAATTACTTTCCATATGTTTTTAAACTTAATATAGTTTATGTGTTTAACTTTAACACAGAAAAGCTCAAAAAAAAGAAAAAATTTCTGTAATAACATCATTACAACTCCCAGGAACAACGAAGGATCTGCTAATGGGAGATGATATCATCCCACAATTTTAAGGTAAAATGCTGATCAAAGATTTCCTTTCATTTAAATATTCATTACTCTTCGAAAAAACGTATTCAAAAACATTATTCTACCTTTTTTATCAATTATATCACCTTGTGTCAAGTAGGGCTGAAGCAATTAATCAGATTAATTGGGAATAATAGATTATTGAAATAATCGTCAACTAATCGATTAATCATTAACTGAAGTATAGAGACAATAAACCACGTCTTTTTGCATTTAAAATAAAACGTTTTTGCCTGTCAATATGCTCTATCCAGAACTCCTCAAGTGAAAAAGTTTTAGTTTCACCTGGTTTAATTTCGTAAAAAATCTTTTTAAAGTAACCTTTGGCTATCTGATTATTAATAAATAGATTGCAAAAATAATCGAAAGATTAATCGATTTGCAAAATAACTGTTAGTTACATCCCTAATGTCAATTATAATTGAAATTATATTATAGTCTGTCAAAGAATGGTTAGATAAGTTCAAGCAAATTTTAATTAAATTGCAAAACAAACTACAACATGCGGTTAAACTCTTATTACATAAAAGCTCATTAATAAAACTAAAGATAAAGAGGGGCAATTACGTAAATTTTTTTGCTGATGTCTCAGTTTTATTTTTTATTTCATGAGATCCAAGTTTAAGGGACCCTAGTCCTGTCTTATGAAAAAAACAAAATATGGCTTATATCAGTCACTGGTCGCACATTCTTATCAAATAATGAGACAACTAAGGGAGAAGGAGGTGAAGATTCAACAGCAGTCGGCAGCACCACGTTTCATTTGATTTCATTTCAAGCCAGCAGGACAGTGTGTGTATATCTGTGTGTGAGAGAGGGTCAGCAAGAGAAATAGACAGTGAGGATAAGAGGACATAAACTACACAGCCCTGGCCATTTAATGTCTCCACAGCCCCAGGCTTGTGTTAATAGTGGTGTTGTACAGCACATTACTATAGTGCTTGTGCCCTAAGCAGACAATTATACTGGTATTTAGCCGATCCACAGCCCCAGAGGCTATCAGGGCACTTAGCAGCACAATAAGCAAGGGAGGAGGATTTGACAGGTCTCACAGGAGGTTTATTCTGTAATCAAGGACCAGGGGAGCCCTTAAATGGGAGCTACAAGGCCTCCAAGTGCTTTTAGTTAAAGCTTGCTCACTCATAGAATGGACTTAAGTAAAGTTTTTACTACAAATTGATCGGCGTTCAGACTGATATAGAAAGGAAATTATTTACTGTTGTTGTGAAGCAGTATTCTGTTAATAAGCTTATGTCTTTTTTTAAACAGCTAGCAACAGAGTAAATGTGATGTGTTCACTAAGTTTTATTATATAAATTTACATAAAACAGTATGAAACTAAGAGCACTTCATGATTAAAATACCCTTCTGCTTAAAGACGTCATTATTTATACAGGACGAGTATGAGCATCAATGTACTACTCAAAAGGCACCTAGAATTATATTCATACTCACTGCTAGCTTGTATATTTATTCTATAAAGACAAGTTCAAGTCAAAAATCATTCTGTCCTTTTTGAGTTAAACAAATTTATCTAATTACATCATTTAACAGAGAAGATTAAGAATAAATTGGCTTTAATTGTTTTAACATACTGGTGGTATATTTGTTTTTTTTAAGGTTAGCATATCGGGCGCTATCTGGAATGGGACTGACATGTCTTATTGACCACATCTGTGTCCACGCCACTCTACAGATCTAACATTCATAAAATACTGTATATTAGTGGACCTATAGGGACAGAGCCTTTTCTTCCAGCATTAGATATTATGAAAATGTTCATCCTCAACTTTTCTAATTGCTTTCTGGTGTCTCCTTTCTTCACCCTGTTTTTTAAAGATCATAGATTTTGGTGTTTGGGATCAGCTTTTATTATGCCTCTTAATTGTGAAGGTGAAGAAAACCTGCTGCCACATAGTCATGCAGTCCTTTAAAATAGTTATTATAAAACTTTTTCTGTAGTAGTTATTTTAGTTTCTCCTCTGGTAATAAATCAATAGTGTACATGTACTTTAAGTTTGTGATGTTTTGATTCATTCAGCAATGAAGGAAATGAACTCTGGCAACATGATAAGAAACAGCGCTTACTTTAAAAAAAAAAGGTCACCCCTTTGCTGTCAGCTACATATTAGATTGGTTTTAATAAATCTGAAAGAGTGAGGCCATTGCGACATCTCAGAAATGAAGGCGGAGGTTTGTGGTACTAAATGATTGTGAGAGAGTGAATGGATGAAAAGTAATCTGATCTGAGGTAAAACCCATTTTAAACGCGAAACAAAGAAACCTACTGATGGCAGTTTTTCAGTTGTGGTCGTTTTTGTTTTTTTTCCCCCATACTTATTCTTCAGGGGAGGCTGACAACCTGAAACGACAGACTTTATACGCAGTAACTCACTTTGGTGTACAGTAGAATATAGATTGAAGTGAGAAAAATCAATAGAATATCATCTAGAAAGATAGTAATGGATTTCTAACTTAATGGGCTCACACAGGTCTATTGATTAGCAGGGTGAAAATCTGCAATACCTCAACAATCTGATTTGCATTTAAATTACAGTACGCAGTGTGCTGACACCAATATAACAACAGAGACAAACGTATAATCTGAACAGCAGCGCTCAATCAAGAGGTCTGACTGTAGTGTAGTTTTTAAAAAGTAAGAAAGGAAAAGTTGCTGTGATGAGATCTTACAAACTTTTAAATTCTGCTGTCGGGACAAGGACAAAAAAAAGTCCCCTATAAGAGTGAAGCCATCATAACTCTTGTTGGGCAGCTCATCTGAGCCTCCCTGGTAGGATCCTGAGGAAGCGCAGCGGCTGTTTGTGGAGAAACACTGTGGATGTCTCTGTGTATGTGTATATTTGTACTGAGTGGGTGTGTGTAGGGAGGGGGGGGCGATGTGAGATGAGATGTTGAGAGGGTGGGGAGGCGGGGAGTTTGATGGACTGCATTGTCACCTCCAGGCCGAAGATTTACAGTGGCGGGGCTGCTGACGAGCGCGGGGCAGTAAACAGGCCGGCCGGGGGCGTATTTCACAGCGAGCTGGCTTTTATGAAGAACACCGGGATGGCTCTACCCACAGCTCCGCCCGGACCGCCGTGACGGATGGAGAAAGACGCATGACAAGCTTCATCATTGTTTGTAAATCTTAACTGTTCCCGCTCACTAACTCCAGAAGGCAATTTTGCGGAGACAGCGAGGCCTGCAAGGGGGGGGAGGACGAGGAGTAGGAAGAAGGAGGGGGTGAGGAGAGGAGGGGAAAGGACAGCGTGGCACTGTTGAAGGTTATTTGGATCTCTGTGTTTGGCCAAATGATTAGCCTCATCCTGGGAGGGAGATAAATCTGCCAGGGGGCTGTTTGAAGGAAGAAGGAAGGAAGGAAGGAAGAGGGAAGGGAAGAAGGAAGAAGGAAGGAAAGGAAGGAAGGAAGGAAGGAAGGAAAGGAAGGGAGGGAAGGAAGGAAGAGGAAGAAGGGAAGGAAAAGAGGAAGGGAAGGAAGGAAGGGGAAGAGGAAAAGGAAGAAGGAAGGAAAGAGGAAGGAAAGAGCAAGGAAGGAAGGAAGAAGGAAGAAGAGAAGAGAGGAGAAAAGAAGAAAGAAAGAAAGAGAGAGAGAAGAAGAGAAGAAGAGAGAGGAAGAGAGAAGGAAAAGGAAGAGGAAAAGGAAAGAAGAGAGAAGGAAAGAAGAAGGAAAGAAGGAAGGAAGAAGAAGAAGGAAAAGAAAAGGAAGAAAAAGAAGAAAGAAGAAAAGGAAGAAGGAAGAAGAGGAAGGAAGGAAGGAAAGAAGGAAAGGAAAGAAAAGAAGGAAAAGAGAAGAAGAAAGAAAGGAAAGAAGAAGGAAAAAGAGAAAAGAGAGAGGGAAAAAGGAAGAAAGAGAAGGAAGAAGAGAAGGAAAAAAGGAAGGAAGAAAGAAGAAGGAGAAAGAAGAGAGAAGAAGAAAAGAGGAAAGAAGAGAAGGAGAAGGAAGGAAAGAAGAAAAGGAAGAGGAAAGAAGGAAGGAAGAAGAGGAAGGAAGGAAGGAAAGGAAAGAGGAAGGGAAGGAAGAAGGAAAAGGAAGGAAAAGAAGGAAGAAGGAAAAAGGAAGAAGGAAGAGGAAGGAAGAAGGAAAGAGGGAAGAAGAAAAGGAAGGAAGGAAGGAAGGAAAGGAAAGAAAGGGGAGGAAGGAAAGAAGGAAAGGAAAGGAAGGAAGGAAGGAAAGGGAGAAGAAGGAAGAGGAGAAGGAAGAAGGTGAAAGGAAGGAAGAGGAGAAGAAGGAAGAAGGAAAAAGGAAGGAAGGAAGGAAGTACCCAATCAATTCAATTAGCCTCATATAATCCAGCTTGTAGTTGGATTATTTTTCCCACTGGATTATCCCCCATTTAATCCTAGCTAACACATAAAGGTTACTTTATACAATAATAATTTATAGCTATTTTACAAAATATGTTTGTTCTGCTGATAGTAAAAAGTCAGTTTTAACAGATGCCAATTTTATTTGCACACAGAACATTGAAGTTTATAATATTCAGACATGTTTTTTTTTAATAAACAGCAAAATAATAATTTAGGTGAACAAAAATACAGTTTGGAACCAATCTGTTTAGAGTTGTGTAGGAAAAATCCAAACTAAAGGCATTGTTAAAGCACCAAAGTAAATAGTTTCCCGCTGAGCACAGAGAAGCTGTAACGTCTGGAGATGAATAAATGACAGATGGATGAACATTCGGGATCAAACAGTGATGATGAAGAAGCTTCAGTTTCATCAAGATTCAATAAATTAAGATGAAAGCAAACAAAATTACAAGAAGTTGAGGAGCTGAATGAAATATAACACTCTTATCTTAATTGCAGCTCTAATAGAGAATCTCAATGAGTGACACACCTGTGAACCTTTTTATTAATTTCTAACTGTTGTGGTTTTTACTGTTTCATTTTGTAAAAAGGAATGAAAATCAATAGAGAGGTGCCAAAACAGACAACCATGAAACCGAGACCCAAAAGATGGAAAGAATCCTGCAACCTATGTTCATAAACTAGGAGGAAGCTGCTCATGTCAGCACCAGCTCTACAGGGATGATGGCTGCTGCATGGTAGAACTCTAAAAAGAAGGTAATCCATGACTCCTCAACAGCAAACACTGACTCTTGTTAAATGAAATTAAAATAATTTCTGCTCTGCATTAACTATAAGTGGGACCACCCGCTGAGGTTGTTTTATTCTGGTAATGGGGCATGGCGATTCACGATGGGGGGCTGACGTGGGACCCTCACAGCAGAGGGACAGCTGAAGGTGATAAACAAACATCTCTACGAGGAAAGATGTGGGGGTCTCAAGCTTTGGGATGCTGGTGTTGTCATCACTTCCTTTCAGTGAGAATAAAAAGAACAAGAAAAAAGACCTCTAACGCTCTTTCTCTGTCCCTTTCATGTGAGAAACAATAAAGAATCTGTCTATAAACACCAGTTAAACAACTAAACTAGATTTTGATTTGTAGCATAAAACAGATGGGTGTGAAAAACTTTAGAAATTCACTAAGCAAAATCACCTACAGTGACATAACTGGGAACTAGAGGAACCAGTAATAATGGACATTAGGGAGCCAAATTTTAAAACACGACTCAAGACTTAATTTTATTCGCTGGGTTTTAACACTGGCAGGATTTAGCTGTTGTGACCTTGTTTTATTTCGCTTAAACAAATTCATATTATTGCCTTAATTTATAATTTTATGCTGTATTTTATTTCTTTATTGTGTTTTATTATTTTATTTTGTAGCTATGACAGCACTTTTTTTCAGTTGTAGCTATTTTAAAGTATAGATGAAGATGATGATGACTTTTGAGGAATTTAAATCAGGCTAAATATTCTCTATTCAGAGGGAGACCTCTGAAGCTATCATATAAAAAAAAGACGGGGTGCCAATTATTTTTCAGCTTCCAGTGAACCCGTCCAGCCTTTAGCCTGCATGACAACCAGCAGGGAACAAGATAAGTTTCCTAGACAGCTTTAGATCGAAAAATCTTCTAAAAAGGCTTTTTTTTCTTTAAATTAAAGGAATAGTACACCCAAAACATGATTAGCCTTCATTTTCTACTCACCCCCCATGCTGAACAAAACTCTGGAGTACTTTTTGATATCTCAAATGCATCTGGAGATCTGGGAGGCTTCTTGCTGTCTGCTGACATTCAAATAATGGAGGTCTATACCGCCCGAGACAGAAAGGTCCACAAAGTCCACAAAAACGTGTCAATAGTTCCTCCATACTGCTCGTCCAATGTAATCCAAGTGTCCTGAGTGGGTAGCATCCAGAATTTACCCGAAACGAAGTCATTTAGAACGTTTTAGAGCCTAAACAGTAGTGTATAGATTTCCTAATAGCGCCCCCGCGCGCTCACGATTCTACGGAAGCCGCAGACCAAACCGGAAGAAGAAGTGCGCGATTCAGCGCCTGCTCTGCCGATAATGCAAGCCGTAGAAGAAGAAATGTGCTGTTTACCTGTGCAAAGAAAGAAACAACGAAAGAAAAAATGTCTGGAGGACTTCAGTGTTGAGGAAGAGCATGAGTTCTTTGCCGAGCTGAATGCGCGCTGGTTTGGTCTGCCGGCTTCCGTAGCGTCCGTGGAGCGCGCATGGATGGGGCCGCAGTATTAGGGAAATCCTATACACTACTGTTTATGCTCTAAAACATTCTAAATGACTTCGCTTCGAGTAAATTCTGATGCTACCCACTCAGGACACTTGGAATACATTGACGAGCAGTATGGAGGAATATTGACACGCTTTTATGGACTTTTATGGACCTTTCTGTCTCGGGTCACCATAGACCTCCATTATTTGAATGTCAGCAGACAGCAAGAAGCCTCCCAGATTCCAGATGCATTTGAGATATCAAAAAAGTACTCCAGAGTTTTGTTCAGCATGGGGTGAGTAGAAAATGAAGGCTGTAAATCATGTTTTGGGTGTACTATTCCTTTAAGTTCAAGACTCGCCTTTTATCTAAATAGATGAAAACAGAAACCTACTATTCAAGTTAAGAACAGTAAAAAAAACTGAGCAGAAAACTTTTTGGCATAAAAGCAAAGCAGAGTTTGTTGGAGAAAACATACTGTAGGTATGCAGGGAAATGGGGTAAAACTACTTACTAATAAACAGTTTAAATAACAAAATAGTGTCTTTAAACTCTTGAAATGACTTCAGTAGCTCACTAAAAAAGTCAATTTCACATCCCTTAGAGGACACATTTTTAGTTCCTTATATTGTTGAATTAGAGTCGGATGAAGACCATTCTTCTGTTCTACTTGTTTCCTTACTTTGAAAAATCAACCTAAAGATGAAAAAACAAAGAAATGCAAAGTCTGTAGTATTACAAAAATAAAAGTTATGATAGATTTTTATAGAGAATTGGACAATCCATGTTTACATGTTTAAAACATGCCACATCTTTAATAGGTACAGATGTGATTGAAAGAAACAATTGGAGAAAAAAGAAAAAAATCACCACCAAACTTTCAAAAGGATAATGTTTGTTGGGGGAGTTATTATGTGCAGCTCCAGAAAGTCTGAGTGCAGGGAGCACACATTGCATTACCATATGATACTACATTTAACAGATAGAGGCTTCAAGAAGGAAGATTTGGGGTTTATAGCACCCTCACCTGCATGCAGGTTATGTTTGGCTAGAGAGTTTGTGACCAGAGGATAAGAGAATAAAGAGAACAGCGTATGTAGATTTCTCAGTAACCTGTTAATGATAATCTTCCCCTTAAAGCACTAGTTAAACACATTTACTAAATACATTTATTTCACCAAACCTCCTTTTCTTAAACACACAAACAAACAAATCTTTAATATCAAATTCCCTTTTTGCTGCCACTTAGTTCCCCCTCATCACGAATCGTACTCTTATTACGTACTTATCTGCATTCTTTAGATATTTCTTTTTTTTTTAAACACACCCTTTACTGGACATGTTAAGCAAAGCACCTAATCTGATTCACCCACATTCTAAGGTAATAAAAAAATGAAGGCATAAACTCCAGGCAGGCAGCCGTGCTCTGACGGGCTTCGTAAAGGAAAGTGCCAGAAACCTACTGCTGCAGAAATAAGAGATCAAATCTACTTCATCTGTAAACACCATGAAAAGAAATAAAGCAGCATTGTTTGGGATTTCTGAAACAGGCCTGCACTGGTTATAGTTTACTATAATTTCTAATTCCCAATTATTTAATTAAATCACCCACACAGATCGTTTTTTTACATTTCTTTTGTTTTTCAAGCTTTAGGACACCATTTAGCATATTAAAAGCTCAGTCTTTGAGATTCTTTGATGAGATCCTGCCTACATAGAAAGTAGTGGATTTGCACTTAGGTTTAGTATAAGTGAAAAATAAATTTGATGGCACTCGTGAACCGAATGCAATCCTCCCTTGGATGTTCTGTTGATAAATTCTGGGTAAAAGTTTATGGGGCCTTATAAGAGTGTGTGTCGGAGTGTTACTCACAGGCTGCCATGGTCCCAGAGCAGCTGTTGTTGTCCTCCACGCTGACGAAGGGAGGCACACAGGTGGTGGAGCCCAGACCCTGGGTCAGGTAGGGGGCTCCAGGGTAGTAGGAATGCATCCGGTACTGAGGGGACATACTGTGGCCAGGGAGGTGGCCGTCCCCATGAGGCATCTGCTTTACACAAAAAAAAAGTAATTCAATGTAGAATTAGGGAAACTATTGCTTCGTTTATGTTCTAAGAGTTTTACATAGATATAATTAGATATGCTCTGTTTATTTTGCCCTATATTTGGAAACTTGCTAAGTTTTTCTTCCAAGTGCAGTGCTTTTCAAAGCAATACTATTATAGCACTGTTGTACTATAACATCACCGAAAGTGTCCGTTTTTTTTAGTTCATCAAAAAGCATAAAAAAGGAAAATATTTTCCATTTGAAGGTGAAAAAACATACTTTATAGGAAATAATCATGGCTCCTTATTCAGGAAAATAAAGGTGATAGAAAACTACTATTTTATTATAGCCCTTTAAAGTAAATCAGGACTAGCTAAGGCTAGCGAGGCAAAGATACTCAAAATGTACAAAATAATAAATCTTAAACTTTGGTGTACGACCAGCGGAGACAAGAGTTTTCCTGAACAGGAATGTTTGAAACAAACTTTTTACATAATAAATAAAAAGAATAAAATACAAAGTGACCTTAATGAAGAGAAGATGAGCCCAGAATAGCTAAAGGTACCTCAAGCTTAATAATCTTTACTTCCAGCTGGCTAACACACAAGAACATTGAAGAATAATTTAGAAAAATAAAGAAAATGAAACAAGAACAAGTGCAGTTTTCTACTGTTTCTGTTTTTATCACATCTAATATAGTCAGATTCAAAGTAACTGCAATCAGTGTTAGCAACACAAGCTAATAGAAGTCTGATTTTTAAGCATTTTGACACTAAAGAACAAATAAAAGGAGCAAATAAACTTTTTAAATGCAGTGCAGCCATGTTAGAACACACAAAACTGAAAATGTTTAGCTATTATTTTAGTATTGGTTTTAAATGACAGTTTTACTGTAATATACTGTGGTATTTAGAAAATGTATAGTTTATGTTTTGTAATGAGGTACTTCTAAAGAAAATAAGGGACAAGTTAACTTAAAAAAGCTTATTATTTATCTATTAAAAAACACAAAATAGAAACAAAAAAAACAAGATTTAAACATACCAACATATTAAGAAAATCTGATAACTTTCATTTTGAAGATGTCTGTGGCTACATGAACAATTTTGATCAGGAAGAAATTCCTTTCTGTTATAAAGGAGAACATTTTGTTCTCTCTGTCTGTCCGTCCCCACACAAAGATTATGCTGTTGCTTACCAAAAGGTTCTGTTGGTCAGAAGAAGAAAAACGCAACTAAAATGTTACAAAACACAGATAGCACCAAAAAAAAGTTGAACAAACGTTTTTATGTAAAAAGTTGCAGCAGAAAGCTGCATTCCTTTCAGGAACTGCCACAGCTCAAACACAGATAACATGTATTACAACAATTATTAAATGAAAGAAAAAAAAATTAAAGCCAGTTTTATTCCTACAGGACATCTACATGCATACAAAGTCATTTATCACAGGAATAATATTACTGCACATCCCAGAAATGTAAGGACATCAGAAAGAAAACAACACAGATGATGATTAATTCTAGGAATGATGTGCAACATATGCTGGATTTCTCCAGTCGCTCAGAAACTTTAAAACAAGCTGTCTACTCAGCAGCAAGGCCGTCTCACTCCGGGTTTTCAATTTCATTTTTATGGAATTTGATTTCTGTCAGTCTGTAATATGTCACCCGTATTGTCCACCTCATCAGTTCTCCGACAGCTTTATAAACTGTTATTTAAACGACACTCTGCTCTCGTATTGGGCTGTGAAAAATACAACAGAGATTGGAATGGAGTCTTCAAACTGCACCAAGCTTATCGCTCTCAGGACGCCCAACAAAACTCTTAACAAAACCTGACCACAAAAATCTTTTGTATTTTTCTGGATCCAACCCAGTGTCTGATGCAGATCCACATGGATGAAACTTCCTCCAGGACCTATATGCTATATTGGTGCTGATGTAATGACAAGTCATTTATGTTCAATCCCACACAAAACATCCTTAGATTAACAGGATTAATTGAGCAGGTTGTTTTAATGAAAAAACCTACTATCCTACGCTGTATCTCTACCATTATCACAATCCCAAACAAATACTACTAATATACGACCAGTTATTGGAGCAAAACAGATTTGCAAAAAAAGATAAACACCATCTGATACGGAGGTTAATAATATGTAATGCATTCCTGTATAAAATATTTAATATATTACATAACTAGGATGTTTTATTCTTGTTTAATTAGGTCTATGTTCTTTGGCTGCGGGATTAGAGATCAGACAGGATCTTCACCTGCTGGTTTCTGATGCTCATCTTCGGAAATTAGAGCAGATAAAGGAGCGATAAGTTAAATGTCATTATTTTAGATAAAAACAACCTAAAACATAGTTAAGTGAAGAACTAAAGGTATCTTTTCAGATGAACTATGCTGATATGTCTCACATTATATCCCTGTATTGTCCTCCAGCCTCTTGTTTTCATAGATGAAAGACTTTCACCTGAAGATAATCAGGACTCATCATTGCTACAGAAAAAAAATTCTTTAAAAAAACTATATTTGGATTTCTTACTTCATATATGTTATTTTTTAAATATATCTAAATGAAAATCGATTAGATTTTTAAAAACACACAAGCAAAGCTTAAAAAGGCTGTGATTTAGTGATCTAGCCCTACAGCAGCATGCAGATCAGTCATCAGCAAAACACTTCCTACATTTATTGCATGTTTTCCATGTTCCTATAAAATGCTTAGAGAAAGCTTGGTTGATCAGAGTTATTAAAATGTTTGAATTATTGCACACATTTAAATTCTCATGATAAAATTAATTCATTTGTCTCTCTGGCATGAGGACAGAAAGCAATGTGCAGCGCATGTTCCCACCAATAAAGGTTTCCATACACATAAAGCCCTTCTTATAAACTAATTGTTGACTTTGGGGGGGGGGGCTTTCCTACCACCTTGAAAGTGCCTGTCTTCTTATCTGGCACCATCTTCTGTCTGGAAGCTCTGTCCCACCCTTATTTTATCATCATCCACCTGCATGACAACCAGGCACCGAGAGCACGGAGTGCAGTAGGTAGATGGCCTTACAGTGATAACAAGCACATGGTTTCCTCTGGGGCTGGGTGTTAGAAAGGGATAAGCTCAGAGCTCAAGTTTACTTCCTAAATAAAACTACAAAGACTGGATTATCTATATAGATTTTAATTTACAGATCTACTCCATGTAGTGCATAACTGAAGCAGATGGGAAATTATTCATGGCTTTAACAGTTACTATTACATAAATGCTGATAAGTGTGACATAGTATCTTTTTCTACAGTTAACATTTTTCTTTCCATCATAGTTCAGGCTCAGCTTGACAACAGGGAGAGTATATCTGGATATCATTCATAATTTTAATAATTAAGCATTATCATTTTATTTACTGCAGTTAAGGTCTGGACATAAGCTCCATCCATCTTCCAACTTCAAATCTGACCTAGTTACCGATGACTTTTGAAGATAATCATCCCGATAGCAGAATAGTGCCACCACCAAGTTTCGAAAATGGTGTATTTAGGGTGCAGTATATATTCCCATGGGAATCAGAGTGGTAGAAGGAAATGTTTTGGTAGTTCTGCATCATATTTTGATTATTTTGGTGTTCTGTGTGGTATATTTAAAGCTTAGGACACCTCTTTCTAACTTTACCCGTCTTAACACTTTTTTCTAACTTTATTCCCGACCTATCTGGTGTATCTGGGTCTTCATGATGCAGTTTCTTCAAAATCTAAAACACTTCTGAGAACCTAAAGCAGGCAGATTACACCTAGATTAAAATCAGACAAAGGTAGACCCCAATTTAAAGATGTGCTGATTCAACCAGACCCTTAATTCACCTTAGCCTCCTGGGTGTCCTATTAGATCATTGAGGGACATTGCCTCTCATTCAGTTTCATGCACTATACTGGGTTTGTCCATTCAGGTCCACAGATGATCAAATACAATTAATTAATAGGGAAAAAAATAGTAATTCTTGAGTTTATTTAGCCTTTTAGAGAGTTTTTACAGCCAAGCTGCCTGTAGATTAGTATCCCACACAAACTGAAGAATCATATTGTAGAGGTCAGAATTTGAACGACATCCAGCTGTGATGTTACATTTTAAGACTGATTTTTTGCTGAGAAATGTCCTATTAACGTGTTTTTAAGGTAAGTTGAAAACAATAACTAATAACTAAACTAACTAATTTACAACTTATATTTAGGCTAGAAGACAGTTTTAGATACCAGACCACTAGTTGGTGCAGGAAACAGCAGTGAACGCCACGTCCACTCAGCCTTCTGTGTCTCGCTCGCTGACTTAAAGCTGTTAGCTCACAATGAAAGCATCAGCGTTGTGTTTGCATTTATTATGCAAACTCTTGTGTTCAATTTTTTTTTAAAAATCAACTAAACACCGGTGAAAAAATCTCAGTAAGTTCAAGATGTATGAATACGTTTGTAATTACATAACAATTAAAGTAATTAAACAGACGTATCTAGCAATGCAGCTCCTGAATGGATGAAATGTAGATAATACGTGTTTTTTTTTGTTTTATGTCCTCAAAAAACTGAAACTTTATAAATTAAGAGAAGATATAAATGTCTAACAGCATTGTATGCTCTGCACAAGAAACAGTTTTCTCCAAATAAAAAGATAAACTCTTAAATACTCTGTCAGGGATAACACCTGAGGTATGATTTACTTAAGCTGAAATATAGTGAAATAAATTGTCTGTTTTTAGACAATTTAAGTTTTTTAAGTAAAAAAAAAAAAAAAAAGAAGTGTTAAAGGGAATGTCCATCTTTTTCCTGCCTGCTGTGTGTTTACGGTACTAATATAATGCAAAAATAATAAACCCTGAAATTACAAAAAGAGTGGCCCCTATATTTAGAGAATCGTGGCCCGTAACCCCTTCAAACTGACAAAAAAAAATCATAAATCACAAAGGAGGATGGCTAAATTATGCTAAAGTGTGCTAACTGATTAGCATTAATGTGCTCACTTTCTTCCCTAAGCGCTGAGGCATGGCGGTTTGTTCTTCTGCCGACAGACAATACCATTAACCTTTGCAATTCAGCCTCTGCAGGGTGGCAGAGGCACTGACCCCTAAACTAGATGTTGCTACTGAGGGAAACTGAAGGGAGTTGAGGAGAGGTGGAAAAAATGATCTTCATAAAAATAAAACAAAATGCAAACCACATCAGGGATTGGGGGAAGAGTTATAGTTAGAATCTAGTTCATGCATAATATCATCTCCTTTGACACAATAGAGATACATTTCAGCATAAATCAAGAGGATGCGCAGACGGGTAAAGGAGGGAGGGAGCCATAGTGTTCGCTATAAGATGCTATTTCTGAGGACAGGTTCAAATAAATACCTAACAGCAAGTATGTTAACCAGAAACTTGGAAAACCGATTTAAAATTCAGGTTTCTAAGCTTTAAAATCAAGTATGAACAATATTTTTAAAATACTTTTCCTATAACTGTGTGATTTAGGTTTGCTCTTATTTATACTATTATTTATTGGCCTATGCTTTATTATCAATCTGCTAAAAAAAATTTAATTTTTTAACCCTTGAAATTCTGGAGTTTTTCTGTTGTCTAAAAAGAGGCATCAGACAACACACAAGCACTTTAAAGGGTCGTTGTTCGCCATACTGACCCAGCTTGTTAAAAAAATGAAGCAACAAGCTACAGCCAAAAAATAAATAAATAAATAATACTTTTAACAGTCTAAAAGATTTAAGGTTTACTTTGCTGTGACAAGCATAAAGCAGCACATTTATGCTGGCAGTGCTAAATATCTAATTTTGTCAAAAAATTTATTCTAAAATGAAACCCCCCTTAGTTTTGTGTTTATGGTTCAGGCAAGCTATGCAATAATGTTTTGTTTCATCACTGTTTTTTTATGCTATGTAGCGTGTATAATAAAGGTTCTACTATATGAAATGTATTTATTTATATATTGATACTACAAGGCCCTGAAAGCTGCGTACGCTGACCTCCACAGAAAGGTTGTGATTTATATAAAAAAAAAATAAAAAAAACATTTCCTTACCATCACATTCCTCTTTCTTGATGATTAACGGGTTCAATCATAACACAGATCAATATATAAATGCAACAAAGTGTGAGGAATTAACATAAACTGCAGTAAACGCAGAAAAACGTCCAAACCACCTGTTCGTGAGGTTGGGCGATGGATGATAACTATGACTTTGGAAATAGGAGGATAAGAAGGTGAACACATTTTCTAGGGATTGTGGAATGGTGCTGACAAAACACAGTTAAATATAACCCTTAAAATAAGTAGTTGTAAATTCAATTTAACTAGATTGAAAAGATTTAAATTGTTTTTAAAGTTCATCTCCTGAACAGAATAAACTAGCTTCACATCTCCAGTTCTCATTTATAGATAGTTTTTCTGAGAAACAATTTGAAAATGTAAAGAAATAACCAATATACCTGTTTTTTAGCAGGGATAGCTTAGTTATAGTGAAGCATGAAAAGTGAACAGAGGGACTATTTTTGCCTTTGAATACTTTATTTTAAAGAGGAGGTTTTTTGGATTAATTTCTTCACAAGAAGTCGAGGGAAGCTTAGCGGAGTCCGGTGGGTCAGAGCTGAATCAGCTTGAGCAGCTTGGTTCAAGGCGCCCTGATTTAGCGATGCCTGAAGCTGCTGCTGAAGAGGCAGCAGGAGGACAGAAGGAGATACCTGAACGCTACACTAGAAAAAATCTAAATCTAGATAACTCATTTTTTCTTAAAATAAGTGTTTTTTTTTTTCGATTGGAGGAGGTAAAAGATACATCTTGGCCAATGGAACAAGTCTTATTTCAAGTGCAGAGTAAAAATCCTCATTCCATTGGCAAACTATCTCCTTTACCTTCTCAAATTAAGGGTAAATACACTTCATTTAAGAAATCTGTACTTAATTCTAGATCATTTTTCCAGTGCAAGCTATGCTGATTAACAGCTGTGCCTGCGACACAGGCATGTACCAGCATGTAGCATTTAAACCACCCAACTAGAAATATCTTACATAAAAAAAAAAAACAGTAACATGAAAAATAGCACCATATAAGCCCAGTTTATAAGGTCTAAATACAAAGAATAAGTTAATTTTGGAGTCAGATACACTCTAAATAACTTCAGATCAGAGAATAAGACCATTATACCCCTCCACACCCCCAAATTAGCCCTCCTAAGGTCTTCAGATCAAGTTCTTTTTCTTTTGTCTTCATATTTGTTCTTCTCTTGTTAATACTGGATACACATCTCTAATATTCATATACACTCATGGTTAGAGGTTCCAATGAAGGTTAAAGGACTCTATTTTACACATGAGAATCCTCTTCTGGCTCCAGATGACCAATAGTGACCATGTAATACTGAGGTACCCAGCTGTGACTGTGTGGGGCTAAATATCCCCCTACTAAGCCTTTAATGATGGGTTAGGTCTTAGAGTCAAGCTGGAGTGGTTACTATGGGTTACCTGGTACTGTTGATAGTTGTAAAGATTGCCATAATATGTGGGGAAGCGCGACGGCTGGTAGAAGTTGTAGTAAGGAGTTTCCAGAAGGAGGTCAGGCGCTCCGTCGGTATGAGGCCGAACAGCAGCTGAGGAGCTGGAAGGTGGTGAAGAGACACCTCCTGGAAAAAGAAACAACAAATAAACTGTATTGTTCGAGGCCATTCTTTCTATATGAAATATTGCTGCGCTTTAAGTGAACTTATTAGGATCCATCAAAAAAATCCTCAAAGGTTGAATAAATGTTTGTGCATTTATGTGCAGAGCTTCTGCTTATCCTGTCCAATTTAAAATTAAACGGCGCCATCTTCTGGTGGCCGTCATGTTTAGTTTTATATCTGAAAAGACAAGAAAACTTCAAATTGAGTTGCATCGTTTTTTATGCCACTCAGTTTTACATTCATATGCAAAGAAACAGCAGTCTCCCTTCCTCTGTGGAGGACACCTGTCATACCAGCTATCTGAAACTGAATTTCATTAATAATAAAGTTTATTCATCAAAATTACAATACACAGCTGAACTACATCCCTCTCTTTTTTCACATGAATGACTAACTTTATTAACTTCTCAATTATATTCCAATGTATCTATATGGACCTGTATGATAAAAAATGGATACTTATTCTAGGATGAAAAGTACAAGATAATTACTGGCTATCTGGTGTACTCTGCTTATCAGCAAGGCCACATTCTTCCCAGGAAGACCCTGTTCTTCTGGTTTTTACACAAGAGACAAAATGCATCACTGTGTCCAAAGATATGACATCTTTTGTCCCAGCATGTCTTTTCATCACTGAGTGCTTGACTCCTTTCCCAGCATAAATTCTCACTGTTTTGAGGACAGAAAAGGGAGGAATTGAATGGCCTTGACAGTGATGATCAGCCCATATCACAAGTAACCACACTAAAATGATCAAAAACGGCTTTCTGTTTTACCTTAATAAATACATTTTTAAATATTTATAGATCTTAATTTGTTTTACAACTTTTACACTGTTTTCCAGGTACAGTGCACAGTCCTCCTGCACAAATATGTTAGTGAATCAAAGTGAAAATTAACTAAGTGATGTTTGCTTTTAAATTACACATGTGTTGAATTGTATTTCTTCATTGTAGTTTATTTTTTAAAGTAGGCTAATCAGGCTTTTAGCTAGGAATATTTCATAACGTTTACACCTTGGTGAATCACATCTTCAGGCTTTGTGCAGCATATTTTTCCCTGGAAGATGTTGAAATTTAGACTACCTGAAATGCTATTTACTGCATTTTGAAGTGGAATGCAGCTAACTTTTTGTCTTTGCTACAAAACTACATTTGTCCTGGTTAATGGAAGTATGTGTGCTTGACTAGAGGCGGAAATTTCATACGGAAGACATGAGATCATTTTTAGGTACAATATTATGTTTCATTAGTGAATTTCTCCGCTGTGAGATCAATAAAGCTCATCTAATTCATATGTTAATTAACACAATCACAAAGTGTAATGTTCTGCTCACACTGCGATTTGAGCTGCAAAAAAACATCTGATGCTTTATTTTTTATGCTTGTCCATATTAAGGTCAGATAAGCCTCAAATGCATCTTTGATGCTCCTGAAGCGCGTCCCGTAAAGTGCATACAGATGCATCTGATGCTTCTGCTGCTCCTGCGTTCACATGACACAATAATAATACATTTTATTTGAAAGCGCCTTATCAAAACACCCAAGGACACTCTACAGGCAGATAAAAACATTAAAAACAGGAAGCTAAAAAGTACAAGCATAAAGATGCCACAGAAAACAAAACAGCAGGAAGTAAAAAATAAAGCCAAAGGAAGAAAAGGAAGAAAACAATATTGGAGTGATGCATATGAACTAGATGGGATAAGACTGTTCTGAACAGGAAAGTTTTGAGTCTGGATTTGAAAAGAGGGAAGGAGTCCAGAGTACGGAGATCCGGAGGGAGGGAGTTCCAGAGGTGGGGAGCAGAGTGACTAAATGCCCGGTTCCCCATTTTGACAAGACGGGCCGAGGGAACAGAGAGCTGGAAGGTGTGGGAGGATCGTAGGGAGCGGGTGGGGGTTTGAACGTGAAGGAGATCTGAGATGTAAGATGGAGCCAAGCTGTGGAGGGCCTTGAATGTAGTTAGCACAGAGCGGCTTTGCTATATTTGCTGTGATAAGTGGGTAAAAAGTAGCTCTGATACAGGGTTTCTACAACATAAGACAATTTAAATTCAAGACTTTTTAAGACTTTTTTCATCCCTTGAAATAAAACTTTAAAACCAACTTCAGAATAAACACAAGAAAACCTGGTTGCGACAAATTTAACCTGAGGCTTATTTTAACATAAACCATTAATTTCTGGCCCAGTAGGAATGTTTACAATTTTGAAAAACTTTCCATATAGGAACAAAGCAAAAAAAAAAAAAAAAAAAAACACTAATAACAGATACATTTTTAATAACTAATGAATGGAATTCACAAACTTTGTTTTGATCCCTACTCAAAGTCCATAATAGCTCTGCTTTCATTGTAGGCAAACCACCAAACATTATCTGGAGATTTGGTGCTACTGGTGCTCTTTTTGACGTCGGAAATGCCGTAGAGGCCTTGCAGAGACAAGGGTGGAACAGAACTTAGAAATACCTGCTGCTTCTCTGTAACTTGATTTTGGCGCTTTGTTTTTCACCATGGTGCTTTTTTTTCGCCATTCCACATTGAATTTACACTTCCCCACATTGTCCAGATAAAAAGTTATTGCCGCATCACCCCAAGGTCTGCAACATTGTTTTTATTGGTTCTGCAGTCAGGATGGAAATAATAATGGTTACAGCTAAGCCGTTCAGTAAATGTCAAAAAATGATTGTGAATTATTTAAATTTTTGATATGAATTACAAAAATAAAATCCTATTTATGACTTGGTGACAATTTTTAGACCTATGCTATGAAAGACTGATTTAAGTACCAATTAAGGCCTTATTTTTATACTGAACAATTCAATGCCCTTTAAGACTTTTTAATGATCCGCAGGAACCCTGTTATATGTTTTTTGATGTGAGAAAGTCAACCTCAAAACATTATCTGTGCAGTCAGTTCATCAAGACTGATCCTGCCTAAAAATATTTAGCTGTGGGTTGAGCGCCGGTCCCCACATACCGGCTGTGCGCTGTCACTGGGAATCTAGCAACAGCTGCCTCAGGTAGGATCACGTGTACTACTACCTGTTCTACTTTGTTGGGATGACTATGACCTGGATGACTGAGAATCTTTATCAGTATAAAATCAAACATATTTTGCCAGCAGGTTAACATTTTAAGTTAATTTAGACATTAATAAACAGTTTCAGTGGAGTGATTATAACTCTGCATCAGCAGTGCTGTGTCTGTCTTCCTGCAGTTTACAGATCAGCTTCTCTGATTGGTTGATGTTGCACGTCAAGCAGCAAAAATTCTAATTTTCCAACTCCAGCATCTGCTGCTTGTGAATTTTTTAACATTTGAGCAAAGTTTAGCTAAAAGCCTAATGAGGAAGAATTTGACAGTGAAGGATAATAGAGCATGATATACATTAGGTGGAATGGTTCACAAAATCCACGGTTCGGTTCACGGTTTCGTGGTCACGGTTTTTGGTTCGGTAGGCTATATGTCGATTGTTACCCCGAAATCCCATAAAAATTAATGAAAAAATCCAAAAATTAATGAATTGTAATTATTTTTTAATGATCCGCGGAAACCCTGGATCATTTCCGTGATGTTTTGCTCTTTGAATTTAGTCATCTCTCGCGCATGCTCTCTACCATCTCCATGGGACTCAGAGGGGGGAGGGGAGCGGGAGCCTCAGTGGAGGCTGTATGCTTTACTTTGAGCAGGCGGTCTGGAGGCGTAGCGAGGCAGAGCGCTAGACCGGGTATGTGGGGATTTCAGGAGTTAGCACTTGACATATTTGGTCATGTTGCTGTTAGCATAAACAAAGCGTGTTGCACAATGCTTACACACTGTTGCACTTTTATCCACAACTTTTTTTCCGCCGTCATTGTAGGTCACTCTAAATGCAAAGCGCTCCCATACAGCAGACCTATAAAGTGCTGCTGGCGCGTCTTCCAACTCCTGTTCTTTTCCACTCGCCATACCCACACAATTCTCCACAACAACTGATTTTTTTTCCCTGCTACACCCGGCTAAGCTGCTTAAGCTTCTTCTTCTTCTTGTTTACTACTGGTGGTTGGCTTTGGTCGCAATTACCGCCACCTTCTTCTGCTCTGGAGTGTAAGCGCTTTGCCTATGAGAAAAAAAAGGAGCAGCGCATGAACGAAACGAAACACACGCGAAGCGGGAGGCAGAGTCAGTGAACCAAGCGGTTCGGATGGTTTTCATAAACCGTTCCATCCCTATATACATACTACTAGGGCATTACATTATCTGAAATGTAAAATGTTTAGACATTTTTTTATAAGTTTGATATAATTACTGCTCTATTTAGGTCACTCTGTCAGCTAAAGTTATATTTTACAGTCTCTGTACTTCAGTTAACAATTAATTGATTACTAAATTAGTTGATGATTATTTCAATAATCAATTAATCTTGATTAATCCAATTAATTGTTTCAGCCCTAGATAATAGATATTTCACATTAGAGAGAGAAAAAACTAATGCTTTTCAAGACATTTCAGTCTTGAATAGATAACCGCTATTAGTCATTTTTGCACAAACATATTAAAGACAGAGCTTTTTTGAGGGATATTATTCTAATTAAAATGCTTTGAATGTTTCTATGATTTAAAATAACTTGAGAGAATTAAGACAATATAAGGAAACTGACAAAGGTCACCTTTCAGATTGGTTTAAGAACCTATTATTGATCTGAAGACGTTACAGTTCTCCCTCTACACTCCAATCTTATGAAATATTACAGGAGAAACCCAAATTATGTCCTACAGTCACAAAAAAATCCAGTTTAAACGTTTTCCCCCAATGAATACCTTTACTAAGTGTGAGGTTTTGCAAGATCTTCAGGCTTCCTATGGGCTGCAGGAAGTTTGCTGGGAACAGCAGGTGATAAAAGATTTGCATTTGCAATGAAGTGCCCACAAATCTTTTACCTTTTTTTTTTGTAAAATATAGGCTACTTTCCATTTCTCACATAAGTGGTTAACAATTTGAGTGGCCTCTATATTAAAGGGAATAGTACACCCAAAACATAATTAGCCTTAATTTTCTACTCACCCCCATGCTGAACAACACTCTGGAGTACTTTTTTGATATCTCA
>JAGKQL010000056.1:2498737-2518256 GCA_018398635.1 Cyprinodon brontotheroides | reverse complement strand
AAAGGCTGTGAAAAGTTCAGGACTAAGAAAGTATGCAGAAAATGACAAAGAAGTAGAGAGAGATGCAGGAAAAGGAGTGATGTTTACATTTTATCTCCTGCTCACTTGTTTTTACAGCCTCCTGTCTGTTAGAGTCAGGCAGAGTTGAAACACTGAGCACAGTTTCGATAGACGGCACGGGTGGAGTCAGGAATGTGTATTTGTGTGTGCGCGTTGTGATTTACTGCTGGAATGTGGGTCATCGCGGGTTGCCGTCGTCAAGCTTGCGTAACCGTTAGTAACTGTTACTGTGGAGACACTACTCTTCTTGGTTTCACACAAAGCCAAGCTTAGAGTGAGCAGTGGATAATTAACCTCCAGGACCAGAATGGCCGAGTAAACATGGAGGTCAAGGTCAATGAAGAGCAACTCTACTAGGACTGAAACAATTAACCGTAATTAATCGATGATTGAAATAATTGTTAATTTAGTAATCAATTAATCGTTAACTGCAGTGTAGAGACTCTAAAATATGTCTTTGGCTGAAAGGGCGATCCAACTTGAGCAGCAGTTACACCAAAATTGTAAAAATTAAAATGAAAATATTTCGAGTTTAGGATAAAAATATTTTTTCGTCTGTTAATCTGCTCTATCCAGAACTTAAGGGGGAAAGTTTTAGTTTCACCTGGTTTAATTTCCAAAAAGTCTTCCTTAAGGGACCTTTTGCTATCAGATTATTAATCGAAAAAATAATCATTAGATTAATTGATTTGCAAAATAATCGTCAGTTGCATTCTAATCTCTAAGTGCCATGCATCATTAAACTTTTCAGGTTAGCCACCTGCTTCTCAATTTAAATTCTCTCAAACAGATCAACTCCAAAAAAGGGTTACTAAACTAATCCCATTCTATTATTATTAAGGCAATTTGCAGGACTAATTTGTCTCTTTTAAATCCCTGCAAACAAATGGTATCAACTAAGTGATGCACTTTATCAGAAAATCTTTCAATACACACTTTTATAAATTAATTGTGATTAATAATCTGAAATATGTACTAATTTCGATAATCGAATTCTTACCTAGAATAATGGTACAAAAGACTATTTGATAATAACTACTATTTTTCCATTAAAGGTTAAATTGTTTCATTACATGTATTTCTCTGAATATTTCTTTAATGTTTTGCCATTTGAAAATAATTTTATGAATTATCTTAGATAGCAAATGTAATTTATTATTGAAATATTAGTTTTAAAAAAAGTAAATCAAAAATAGAATCAATAGATTAATTGCTCAATAAAATAATCAATAGATGTAGCCCTAATCAGGTGCAACGTTGATCCATTTTTTTTCCTCTCTTCATAAACTGTGGTTGCATCACTTTGTAGCCTTTTCCGTTTTCAGCAGCATGTAGTGGGTTTCGTCCCATTTGCCGTGAGGCTCTGTCCATCTTGCTAAAGATCACATTAGCATCTAAAACACAAGTTCATAACTGGGGCTGAAACGATTAACTGAATTAATCTTGATTAATCGATTACTGAGATAATCCTCAACTAATTTAGTCATCAATTAGTCGTTAACTGGAGTCTAGAGACTTGAAAAGATTGTTTTAGCTGACAGAGCGACCCACTTAGAGAACTAACTATACAAACACTGTAAAAAAAAAAATACAATATTTTGCATTTAAAATATTTTCTTATGCGTATTGCGCATTAACCCTTTTTTTCAAATGCCAAAACCACCGAAAGTCTAAAAACATTTTTCTATGAATTTGGATACGTTTTTTTTTTCAGTTACCAGCATACATTTCAAAATGTGCCTTAGAAAAAGCTGATGGAATAGCCCCTACTGTTACGCGCTCCAGCTCTTCTATGCTGATCAATCCTCACAACAGTTAAAGTTTTACAACAGGATCACTAATATATCCTTAGAGGTATATATCTGCACCAGAGCATGTGAGTGGAGCTAGCGGTGGAGCGGAAGAAATATGGTGGAGCGCAGAGCGGTTTTCAATTCAAAGGCCGGAGCAACGATTTCACTCCGACATTATTTAAATTCATATTCGACTTAAATCTAGGCAAATGCCTATGCTGTAGTCTGTGCCTATAATCTGCTATGGTCTATGTTTCAACTTTACCACAAAATCGCCGAGACGATGATTGCATATTGTGTGATAAAAAAGTGGGATATAATATGATAAAAGCATAGAATAACTATACATAAAGTGATCATTGTTATAAGAGCCTGTTTTTGAAAATGGATCGCATACATGCATTATTCGCGATTATCTCATTTGCAATGGGATGCGAAGTGACCTTTTTTAATGTAGTCTAGTAAAAAAAATAGTTAAATAGGAAACGTGGGGCAACATGAATTTAACAGCCAGTTAAATAAGACAATACAAATGTATCGTCACATCATTAAATCAAAGCCGTGTGTCCCGGGGCCCTGGCATAATTACATAAAGGAAAAATTATAGAAAATTCCGCCGGAACGGCAGGAAAATAAGTTGAGCGTGGAGCGGATTTTTAGTGGAGCATCCTGCTGCAACTTTGAGTGGCGGAGCGAATGAGCGAACATCTTCCTTAGCAGGGAGCGGGAATTGCGCGGTGCTCCGTTCTCTGATCTGCACACAATATCCATACTGTGAGCTGGGAGGATTACAACACGTTTCATCCAGTAAAAAAATGTTTTGGAAGGTATTAAGGTAGCGCCTCCCCCGCTCCCACAGGAGTCCCTCTCAGCGCTGCAGTCAGAGCCTCAGCGTCCAGACTGCAAATGAAGCGCGCATGCACCGGGATTGGCGGCGCAAATTGATCAGAATAATTAAAATAGCCTGTGCTTTGTAAAGTGAATAAAGTGATAACATGCAACTTTTGTCAAAATAAATTAACATGGCACGGAACCACCATGTTTGTTTGGTTTTAAAGTGGGGAAACGTAACGTTAGTTTCTCAGGTAGCTCATCTGATGCTTTCCTTACCGTGTTAGTAGGTTACAGACAGTGATAAGGTTGGCTACTTATTTTACTTTTAATTTCATTTGAATTAGCTTAAGCAGCGTTTATATTTACTTTATAAATAAATTAACTTGCAAATTATGAGGGCAAGGCTTTTAAAGTTTAAATCTTCTGGCAAAGATAAAGTAAAGAAGATCCTGCAATTTATGGAAGTAAAGCAGAATAAAATCCAGCAAGATCAGTAATATGTCAATTAATTATCTGCCACATTCCCATGTAAATATCTGTCTTTGGAGGATGTGTTTTTTAGCACCCCTAGTTCTCTCATTTTTATTCCAAATACAATTTATAATTTGAATCACAGGGCTATTTTTATCTCTATGGTTCAGTATTTTCTCAAGTAGCAACTTTAACTGCTATACTTTCCTGTCTTAAAAGGCAGAACTCTTCTAGTCTAAAAAAAACTCATTTGTTGAAATGGGGGGACCTATTGTTTGAACCCCTTAGGGGCTTTTAAAAACAAAAATGTCTTTTTTTGCGCTTTATGAAACAAAGTACCCTATATTTTGTGGATGTACAGCTACATTTCTCATGTAAGTTTGCGTAGTTTTAACACAAACATTTATTTTTCATATTGCACCAGTACAGTTAATGAGCAACCTGTACTTGTGTGCTTGTTTGTTCTGTCTAAAATGTTTATTTTGGAATAAAGAGGTTAATATAAAAAATATTTTTTGCCCGATTCATCGATTAATCGAAAAAATAATCGTCCGATTCATCGATTTTTAAAATAATCGTTAGTTGCAGCCCTAAACTATTCCATGTCTGCATCTTCCTGTCCTTGAGAGCCACAGTCAAGCAACTTATTAATGCATTTCTGCACCAACGCACAAATCAAAAAAGCTAAATTACCTGTTTGGCATGTCAGCAGGTTTTTCCACCTGCTTCATTAACCTTTTATTCGGGTCATGCATGTTGGAGCAAACATTGCAGCGCAGTGGCACTAAAGGACTGGAGTTTTAGATCACTGAAATACTCACTGACACCTTTGGAAGGAGCACAAATCAAAATAACTCGTTTTATTCATTACAAATTGTATTGTTTTTTCTGCCATTCTCTGTTAGCATATCACATGCCCTCATTTTAATCATAATAATCATTATTATTCAGACCTAGGGACTTTGACCATATCAACACAGTCAACCAAAAGTTGACTAAAGTTCAGTAGAATATTCCCATGTAGAACTCCTGCTACTGCCATAAAGCTACACGTTTACACTTAAGCATGCATGCGTTTGTGCAACAGTCCTCATTCCTGAGTAACAAAAGACAAGAGTAGTATCTCTTCATTACAAATGCACAGCTTAGTCTTTGACTTATGCTATTTTAAGCCCTTTCTCAGATGCAAAGCAAGGCAAGAGAAATGTTAAAAGCACAGCAATTATTTAGAAAAAATATCCCCCATAAATGAATATAAGCTCCACATTACTGCTGAAAACTCTAGTTTAAGCCGCAGTGCATTGCTGACTCTTTATCATTCTACTCGGATGTTAAATGGTAACAAGATAAACAATACATAGCGAGTTCATGGGCTTGCATAATCAGCCTTGGAATCCCGACCATCGGGGAACGTCTTTAAAACAAAAGCTGTGTTTACTTTACAAACATCATCTCTGTTACACCATGGCAATCATTTTTTAACATAAAACTGAATATCCAAACTGAAGATGTTTTTATCCTCCCGCTGTATCCAAGAAAATTTTTTCCACCACACATCTCCATCTCCAAAGTAGGCAAATTAACCAACTCAGTGTAATTACTGTAAGTCAGACTGTGCAGAGCACTGCAGGGCTTTGTGCTGCATCTTAATCCTTCTCCGCTGTGTAAAGCTGAGGCAAACGAAGACAGGCACGCACAAAGAGAGATACTGAAGCCTAAACTTGAGAGCTTGTGAGAAAAAAAAACTATTTACGATAAAGAGAGAAAGTAGGCCAACTCTGCAGATAGCCATTATCAGTCAGATTTAACCTCTCAGAGATGTGGTATGTGTGTGTGTGTGAGCCAGGAGTTACAAACAGAGGTGTTTGTGACAATCGCAGTCTGACTTCTGCTACCACAATGTGTAATGATTAACAGTCAGTCTTTCCCACAGCTTAAAAAGACAGGCAGAATAGGCAGAGCTGAACCTTCTCTGCTGCTTTATTGTCAGAGTAGGGCTGCAACTAACAATTATTTTGCAAATCGATTAATCTTTCCATTATTTTTTTGATTAATCGATTGATAATCGAATGGCAAAACGTTCCTTAAAGCAGTCATAGAATGATCATATAGGGTATTTGGTCCTTAAGGTCTCTGAATAGGCAGTGTAACATTGGTTGGGCTGATAAAGGCATATTTGCTGTTCTATGAGCCCTAATGCAAGCCTGGTTAAAAGCCCCAGAATGAAACAACAGGTTTTTTTTTCCTTTTATGGTATGCTCATGAATATTTAGATGAGCTGTGTGCTGATTGGTTGGTTTACAACAAGCGAAGCTGCTGAGCAAAGACGCATCATAGCAACAAGCACTCACTCATTGAACCATCAAATGGTTGATATGGTAGGCTGACCAGACCTCCTCTTTTCTCGGACATGTCCTACTTTTCATATGTAAAAAAAATTTCTACATCTTCGAGGATTTTGGTCGACTACACTGTAGCAGAACCAAGGCCTTTCCGGTCCCTAGCACCGCTCCTCCGGCTGAGAACGGGCGGCTCATGGCTCTCTGCTGAAGTCCGGTCCAGTCAGCGGCCCAGTAGTCGACACTTCATACCCGCCTCCCTGGGGCGTGACAAAAGTACAGGCCAGAACCAAATAAGGCAGCATCCCCGAGTTTACATCAACTCAGGGCTTCGTTTGGATTCACCAGTTTTATAGTCGAAGTTGAGAATTTTAAGATTTGCAGATAAAGGAGGTGTCGATGGGGTTTGAACTTCTCCGTACATCCATTTCACTCACTGAACTATCAATTTACAATGTAAACTCAGTTTTGCATTCTATGACCCCTTTAAAGCTACAGTGTGTAACCTTTAGCGACATCTAGCGGTCAGACTGCAGACTGCAGCAACATGCACATCTCACCGCCACCGCTTCTCCCCCCCTACAGTACGACGAGCGTTACGGGACAAAATGTCTTCCACGACGTCCGCATCACCTACCTTCTCAAATGACGAGGTTTGTTTACATAGATAATTTTACAGATAGTATTTCATTAGTCTGTGTAGGGTATAGATTTCATGTAGACTTAAGATAATAAATATACCCGTTATTTTTTCTACATCGTTGTGACGTTTTGGCGATCTCGCAATCACTAGTTTGTTGGCTCTGCGCTGCCGTAGCGCAAAGATGTCTGCCTCCATGGCTGCGAGACCCGCTCCTATGTAATTATAAATAACGAATTCTAAGGCAACGCAAATATAAGGTTAAGAGGCTGAGCTCAGAGATGATGATAAAATAACATAGTTATGTATAATTATATTACATTTCTCATCATATCCTCTGTAATTATTACACACTGTAGTTTTTTAAGGAGGACAAGTGCAAACATCTGAATAGGACCATGCTGCAGAAAAAAAGAGTGGGCTTTTATACCAAATCCGTGTGAGTGGGAATTGGTTCAGTGGCTATGATGACACTATACTGCACATATCTCTGTTGTAACTCTAAGCTATATCTATAGAAGTAAATTAAAGTGAAGGACAATATTAGGCTTTCTGCACAGCACTTTAAAAATACTTTTTTGCTGAATTGTTAGAGTCTTATATTATTTACCAATATATATGCGCCGCACATTTTAATGGCTCCACAGTATTATCTGTGGTACTTAGGTAGCCCATTTTCCCTCAGTTTTAGGTAAATATGTTTTGTTTAGAAAAAAAAAAATCGATACTAGGGACTGATCAATGTTATATCAGGCAGGCAAAAATCACGATGTATTGCCAAAACGATTTTTTTTCCACACCCCTAATATTCACAGACGAAAAAGATTTTCAATCTTAAATCCAAAATGTTTATGTATTTTTTTTTTTATATAATTGTTGTATAATTGCTTCTCAAGGGTTGGTTGATCTTTCCCCTAAAGGTATATTTTGCAGTCTCTTATTAGTGGATGATAATTTCAATAACTGATTAATCACTATTATTCCGATTAATTATTACAGCCCTAATTCTAAGCCTAGGCTTATATAAAACTGGAAATGCTTTCTGGTAAAACTCACAAAAAGCTGAAGAAGACAGGAAACCTTGCTCTCTTTAGAGAAAAATAAATGGCAAATAGAATGAAATTCTACAGCACTTCTAGTCATTCTCTCCATGCACCTCAGGTCACATCAAATTCAAGGACTCTCCAGTACTAAAGTTTTCAAATTCAAGGGCCATGTTCCAGGATTTACCTCCTGCTACCACTTAAAGTATCATCTGTAGCTACACGTATTGACTTAAGTCTGTAGTTCTCAAAACCTGCTCCTCAAGTACCACTACCCTGCATGTTTTAGATGTCTCTCTGTTGCAGCACACCTGCTTTAAGTGATTGCATAACATCCTCATCAGCCAGCAAGTGAATTTTGATGAAGCCTGTTTTTTGTTAATAACCCACACCAAGTAGGCTATGTTTTCAGTTGTGTCTGTTTGTCTGTTAGCAGAATGAACTGAAAATATATGAACGGATTTTAATGGAAATTTTACAAAAGGTGCATAAAATGCCAAAGGACAATCCAATTAATTTTGATTATCATCCAGAACATCATCCCCATACAGGATTTTTTTAAGGGTTCTTTAGAGAAGCATTATAGAGTTTCTAATGATACTGCCATCTGTGGCCAAAACATGGAACTGCAGCAGTTTTCTGCTTGTGCTTGTACTTCACATGTTTTTTTTTTTTTTCCTTTTTCCACCTTACCAGGAGTTGCCATTGCTGTCTGAGGTGATCAGGAAGCCAATTGCTTCTGAATAATAAGGCTTCAATTATTCGCTAGGTCAGACCCGTTTAGCATGGACGCGCTTAACGTCACATGCATCAATAAGCGTGAGAACATCTGACCAGAATGTATTCAGGAAAATAGGCAAGACGAATATAGGTGCATATCAATATATGGGGTACAATTTACTGCTTGGTGGAGGTCTGCGCTCTCAGACATCTTTTCTAGTGAGAACCACTAACTGAAGTGATCAGAATAAACTGTCGATTGGACAAAAAAAGCTTCATGTAGTCAGTTGGAATATGCTGCTTATTTTCTATAGGACCAGACAAAGGCGTAATCATACTGGTAAATGTGGTTTATGCTGAACCACATCATGATCGACATTGGTGTAAAAGCTTATCAGGATTAATTCAAGATGACCTCAGTAAACACAGCCACTCTACATCATTGTTCCATATTATCCAGTTAAGTGGCTAGATGCTAATATTCCCATCTGCATGTTTACATCCTGTCCTATGTGCCATTTTATTTCTATTATTCATGTCTATAGAAAATGTACAACTTAAATATTTTTTGAAAAAACGCTGAACATCATGGAAGGTTATTTGATCAAACTCGATATAAACAAAAAAAGAGAGAAGAGAGTGTATGACCAACATTTATTTTTATTAATTATACTCAAAACCAACATTTATATCCATAATAAATGGAGAAATGATGGCGAGATTAAGTGGTGAGCTCTGCAGCAAATATATTGCACCTTAAAAATGGTCTCAAATCACGGACGAAAACAAAACTTCTCATATTTTTCAGATCCGTTAACAGCCACACTTGGCAAGCCATGCGTGCTGAAGTTAGCATTTCCCAGATGGTACTGCGTGCCAACTAGATGACTAATTCAATGAATTTACCAGTTTACACATGAGAACGATGCACGCACAGATAGACTTAGACTGAACTTAGACTCAACTTTATTCCCTTGGGATTACTCTTTCAGGGAAATTCTGGTTCCAGTAGCTTATATAGAGCACAAAGAGTTAAAGGAAGTTGCCATTAAAGATAAAAATACGACACACAATATAAAAAAGTGTATATAGTACAAAAAAAAAAGCATAAAGCAAAGATGAATGTCTTGTTACGCACACATTAGCTATGTACAGGAAACACCTGAATCCAGGGCTTGAGATGTTGACAGCAGTTGGCATGTGTGGAATTCAAATATAAAAATAATAATAGAGGACCGTCTCTCTCTCTGGCTGTTTTCTAAAACTAAAAGGCATTACACTCATTTTAAATAACAAAAATAAGGATTTTAAGGACCTTGATAGACCTGTAAACAGATCCGTTCATACTTGTATTGAATCTGTTATTTTGCCTAAAAGTTCGTCACTTTAACCTTAGTGAGCTAATTGGTGTATTTCTTCAAAATAATTTAAGTCTGTGGTGGATTTGCACCATTCAAATAAACAGTTCAATTATTACATTATGTTTGTTGAAACACTAGGTGTCACTATTAGGTATTGCTCCTTTAAAGTGTCCAACAAATGGGAGTGGGTGAGTAATAACATTGAGACTTGTTTGTATGTTTACATTAAAACATTTATATAATAAAAAATACCTGATTCCATGCAGGAGTTAAGGGTTCACTTCAAATGCAATTTGACCTCCTCCAAGCAACAAGCGAAGTCAGTGCATGTAACGTTTAAAGGTCAGATATAAAACCGTACATACAGGCTTGCAACATGACAAGAACGATACGTTCAAATTTGCCGACTTTTGATCGTTATATTTCATTTTATAAAGCGAGTATCTCGTCAGACCTTGCCTTTCACAGACTGCTTTAAAAATGTGATAATGCCAATTAATTTTATTATCAAATTTTTAGAGACAACTGACCTGAGAAGGCGATTCGCAACACCGTTCTATCGCTAATGTGTCCCATGTGCATGGTTCCACCCCTGCCAACTGTCACTGTCGTTTATCATCCAAGTATGTTGAGCACATTGCAAAAAGATATTAGTTCTTTATTCATGTGGTGTGTGTTGTTTTTAATTTAAACAAAAACAAGAAGAGACTCAAATAAACACATAAAAACATCCTTGTCTTTTTATCCCTTTCCATTTATCCTGCCAGACTTGTGTCATAGTCTGTGCCAGACTGAAAGACAAGAACCACAGTGGTGAAGAAAGCGGATTTCAAAAGACGACCCTACATTCACCCAGGAGGTCTTCTGAGAAACACCTCCGGGTCAAGATTCTCTGAGAGCAGAGGTTAAAGGTTGGTATGAGAAAGTGAGCTGATTTCACACACTGACTGAAACAGATCCCACCTGCTGCTCGTCCCTCTCCCTGTTCAGGGGGACGAGACGGATTGGTACCAATGTGAGGTGAACAACTCTTCACTTTGTAACCAAAAATGTTCAAAATATACTTGTAAATGTATTACAAATGTACAAATTGTTATTTTGGAAGAATAAGCTTGAGGTTATTAAAAGCAATTTAGATAAAATCACAGCTTTAATTTTAATTTTTCTTTGATTTGAACAGCAAAAACTGAATCAGTTGAAATTATCCATTGCTACAAAACATGGAGCCTAAAAGGACATGTTTCCAGGTATGAAAAACTGTCCAGAGATGCCGTCCTTGTCTAACAACCCCTAGAGATTAGAAGGTGTTCAATATTTTAAGAACAAACACAACTTCACCATCTGTTGACAGATTACTTTCTTTATTGCCTTTGACTCTGAGATATTGAAAAATCTGGCTTTTCATTAAGGGTCCCAAGACAAAAACATTTTAAATCAGACAGACTGTGAGAGTGTTTTCACATATTACGTCTTAAGTCCATTCATTTGAAAAGAAGCAACCAACAGGAAACGTTACAGAAGAAACTATTGAAACAATATGAAGTATTCACAAATAATGCAACCTCACTAATCCTGCAGCATTTTGAATCATGATCATAATAACCATAGCAAAAGTTCCAACCTCATCGCTCTCAGACAGATAATGGTCCATGTTCATGTTTATCCAGACTTTCAGTTTGTCCTCTGTGTTTTACGTATTTACATTACAAACTAAAGCAAGCTCAGGCAGACTGACAAAGGAACTACATATTCCTTATGACTCAGCATTGAGCTCAATTAAGTCTCTGGGAGAGGAATGCTAGGATTTCCCCTTCTGGATTTAACCTCCATGATCCAACTAGCTTTTTGTAAGCATTTGATTTGTTTTTCTATCGTTCCTCTAAAACCAAGATCATATAAGTGAAACAAGATCTTAAATTGATCCATGTTTTAAAAGAAACAATAAGGTAAGCATCGTTTAACCAAGTGCCAAAAATACGATAAAAGATGCTAAACATTTTCATAGACATATTTTATATTTTCTAACAAAGCATGTCATGCTATGCGCAGTAATATGGCTGCATGCTGATAAATTTGGCACACATAGAAACTGTAAAACATTTCTACTTGGAGCTGTTGAGTTTAGCAGAGAAGATGCTTGAAGGTACAAACAATAATCCGACTCACATACAGACCAAAGGGTTTGAGTTTTTTTATCTTAAAAAAGGACTACAAATATGTCTGCTGCTTTAAATCAGCATAAGTCTATGCACCAAACAATGTGAAAGCCATTGAGGAGGGTAAGCTGTGCAGAATGTTTAGTTATTGCTGCAATCTGCCAACTGGGATCGCCTCACTCAAATGTATATCTTTTATATTGTTTTGTTTTTTAATATCGGAGTATTTATTTATAATTCTATGAAATGCTGTTAGTTATTCACATGGATATGGAGGAACAAACAACAGTCTTTTTTTCCCCTAATACACTCTTATCACGTGAGCCTCTATTGTATCTTCTTTAAGGCTATCTGCACTTCATCTCCTTTCAAGTGTAAAAACAGCAGGCTTTCTGGTGCTTTCTTAACTCCAGCTCTCACAGTGGTGGGTTATCAGGTGTTAGGGAAACTAACCAGAGCTCCTTATCTGAGCCACCAAGCCCCGTTTGGCCTTTGAGTGTGATGTTGTTCTGCTGAGCCCAAACAGCAGCGGTAACCTGACAACAGCCAGATGCATGTCTCGCTCGCCCTAGCTCCACTCCCACATACATCTGGGAACAGCTCATTGAAAGTATTGATTTCCCCAACCGGGTATAGTCTGTCCAATCAGGACGCCCAGGGGCGGTGTGTCCTGGGTGGAAGCGGGCGTGAGTTTCAACAGCAATGGCTCGCATTGAAACAGCGTTAGCACTGATGCTGCCTATTTCTTCTGTGTTGTCCAATCTATCGATATTGTTTCATTAAGATCAGAGAAACGGCTGAAAGGCTTTTGTTGGTGGAAGCGATGTTTTAAGCCCTTCTCCGACGGTTGGCAAGAAGCGGTCTGCAAATGGCTCACTCCTCTCACAGCGTCCGCGGGTTAGCTTTGGTGTGAGTGGTTGAAATAATAGAAGTCCAATAAAGATGACAGACAAGCGATTTTATCCAATCATCATAGAAGGCAGTGAGTTTTGATAAGGCCCAGCCCTTCAGTAAAAACAATTCCGCATGGCGGGTTCCCAGATGTATGTGAGGTGGAGCTACAGTAAAGTGAGGCGGAGCGAGACATGCATCTGGCTGTTGTCAGGTAAACAGAACGGCACATCTGTGTGTAGAAAACTACACTGGAAACTAAAGCTGAAGTAAAAACAAAGGAGATTTCAGCATCAACTAAATTATTCCAGAAACAACTCAGAAGGCTTTACCAAATTGATCATTTTCTATGAGGAACAACGCCGTCACTATTTAACACAGAAACCCTTGTTACAATTTCAACGTTTTTTTTAAGTGATTAGCCAATAAGAGTTCAAAGCAAAATAAAAAAAATAAAGATACATCCCAGTGCTTGGGCCCTGCTCAATGAGTGATAAGGAGAATAAATGGATGGTCTAATATGAAAACAATCATGAGTGAAGCAAAGCTTCCTCCCTCTTTATCATGGCTTTTTAGCTTTTGGGAGATTTAGGTGGAAGACTGTAAACCTTGGTTGCTTTAGACTGCCCATAGGAACAATGAGGTGTTTATATATTTTCAAGCTCGAGGATGAAAGCAGCAGATCTAGAGGGGCGGTAGAATAGCTTCATATAAAGTGTTTGTTGAAAAAAGGATGGCAGGAAGGGATGGATGTGTTAAGCTAAAGTATGAAGTGTCAGCTTCAACTAATTCTTTTGTTTGTCTTTATACTTTAAGACTAGGCTTGTCATAAGTATCGATACTAAAACGTTCTACCCGGATACAATACTCATTTTCAAAAGTATCGATATAGCCATCTAAAGTGCAGAATAGTGGAAAATGCACTTTGTGAACACTGTGTGATTGAATAATTCTGTGCATTTTTCAGTTTCAGACTTTTTTTTTTAACAGGTGCAGATGCTGAGAATTATTTTTGTTTCTTAACCGGTTTGGCTGGTGTCATTGTTATGTCTGCAAAACATAGCCAAGGAAGGAACACTTAATTTTTAACTTTGTACGTTTTTTTTTAATCAAGCTTGCTTAATATTGTGCACAGCATACAACCTCAAAATATTATTCTAATTGTTTTTTTATTTATTTCTTGTATTTTTTTTAGTAATGAAAATACTTCTGTTGAATTTTAGAGTTTTAATTTTTATCCTTGCGGTATCGAAAAGGGTATAGAGTATCGAATATTTTACTTAGTATCGGTATCGAGTTGAAAAGTTTAGTATCGTGACAACCCTATTTAAGACCAGTTATTTTTTAGCTCTGTTTACAACAAGGTTGACAAAAAAAATATATCAAATGAAATACAATTTTAGAAATGTGCAATGCTTTTTTGACTTAAAACAAACACAGTGGTGTTATGAGGCATGTTAATTTATAGAGTTTCTCTTCTCAGATCGTTTGATAAATTAATAAATAATAAGACTACATGAATTGATTAGTTAAATATCTAAAAACTACAACCTTAACTAGAGGTGGGTGGAGTCGCCAGATATTTGGATCAAACTGAAGTCACACACACACACAACAAAATACAGAAGAAAAACTAATCTATGTTGGAAGGTTAAAGTTTTCTGGTTCAAATCCTGAAATAAAATCTCTATTCTCCACCCTGAGATATGAAACCAAAAGCAGAAACTGATACCGCAATTTATTATTTAATTATGCGCCAATACTAATGGGGGAATGGCAAAATCCCTTGTAACCATGGAGACACAGATTACATTTGAATTTTTTTTTTGTAGCAGTTGTGAAACGATTAATTTTAGGAGAAGAGAAAGTTTCTGGATAACGGCTGCTTTAAATTGAGAATAGATTCCAGCTGCTCTGCGTCACTCCCTTCTTCCTCACACACACACACACACACAGACGAGAACATAAGCCGAATAAAATGAACTAAGTTCCTGAGTCAATATTGTTGCAGGCCCACCTGCAGTACCATGGGGGGATTCCACCCTAAGCCCATGTCTAAGGTCAGCCCGGCTGAGGTTTTATCTCCGATATGGGGAGGGGAAGGTCATCCCGGCAGAAGCGTTTTAAAGACATCAGACACGCCGACAGACAAAGAGATGGAAAGCAGAGGAGTAGAGGGCACAAAGCAGACAAAGAAACCTTAAAAAAGGAGTGTTATCTTCCCCTTCCCTTAAATAGGTGCAGGATTTACAAAAACCTCTGGATTCAAATGAAACATTACAAACTACAGTGCCTGTATACTCCTCCATTTAATACCTGTAAAGCCTTAGAAGTTAAGAGCTTAAAAATTAAAACGATGAAACAACGCAGAATTGAAATGTAATAGTTTGTGGGATTTTACTGTAAAAAGGCAGGAAAGGATTGAGGAGTTGCACGACAACACAGAACAAGGGTGAATCTGGAAAGATTAACCTCTGCATAAACCCAGATTCCAGCCAGCCAGCTTTCCTGTCTGGGTTTCCGAGTCGAGGCTTACTGAGCAGAAATTTAAGCCTCTAAACAAAGTCGTCATCATGAGAGGAGACAAGGGAAAACACTGGAATCCCCTATAGTTAAGGTACAAATTTTGCTTTTGTTGCATGAATTCGATGTTACTCAATGCTTTGCAAACCCATAGCTCAAACTCATAATGTCAGCCGGCAGTATATCGAAGAAAGTTTCTAAAAAGTTCACTATGAGAGATGGCTCTTTAAAGAAAACCAAGGAATACAGGAGACAAATCAGGGGCACTTGTGAAGAAGTCTTAAGCAGTTATCAAATTATATTTCTGCCTATAAATATTTCACAGAGCTTTAATCCACTGTGTAAAGGTGTAAAATAAAACTGCAAACCTTCTAAGACAAAGCTGTTCATTTAAACTGGCAAGCAGGACAAGAGAAGCAGCAGAAAAGCTCAAGGTTGCTTCTGGGCATATGGGGAAACAACATGGTGGCAGCATCATTCTGTGGGAACGCTTATTTTTAAAGATGTAATAAAAAGTTAATTAATAAAAGCAGTGGGGTGTTAATTTTTTCCCAGCCGGTTATTTTTAACGAACAGCATAAGAATTTTATATAATTCAGCCAAATGCGAAAACACGGCATAGCAACCGCCTTAGCAACCGAATCCTTCCATCAGAAACTAGTTGTCTGATAGGGGCTAAAGAGATTGTGTTTTAGTTTTGATTTACACATTTTTGCTGATATTTGCATTGTTCTCATAAGGTGTCAGGTTCGAACATATGGGGCAGCAGCTGCAGCAGCTTTTCGTCATCCATTAAAATGGGTTCATTTGATGAAGATTCATAAGCATTTTCGTGGCTATTGCTGTTTCAGTCCGTATATGTTGGCTAGCCAGTCTCCTGGAGCGACATCACACATCGATTGTAGATACAGATTTGCTTTCGAGGGGCCCTGCCCCTTCTTATAATGTCAACAACATATGGCAACTCAACTCTGACAAATTGTATTGCACCCATTTGCTTAAGGATCAAATCTCTTTTGGAGTTTCAACAAATTATTACCTATATTTGCTGTTACTTTACATTTCACTGGCGATCTAAACTAGCCGAAAGTACAAAACAATCATTGTCAGTCTTGAAGGAAAATACCTTACTTTGGTAGAGATTTTAGTAAAAACAGTTATTCTAATGTAGGAACATTTGTTGTTGACATAAAGTTAAAAGTAGTGTGGCTTAATATGGCTAAGTGACCGAAAGCTAAAATAGGGCTGTGCCAGTTTAGCTACTTTAGCTACAGCTAACCACAGCGCTACCCAGCTCTCCCCCTTTATATCATGGTCTAACAGCTACTGTTGTTCACAATAAACAGATATTTTTTCAGTTCTATTATCAATCAGGTAAAACTTCATCGGTTGTTAGACACACTTAACGCTACAGATGCTCCCACCTCAGCACACGGATGCTGCATGATGTTATTATCGTTGTCTGGGCAACCACAATGTTTTACATTATGTGGCAACGTTCAGCCAACCATGTAGCGTAACATCACTGGCATGCGCAGCACCCAAGCAGATCTAACCACCCGGGCAGTTCTGGTACTACGGCTTTGGGTGCAAAAAAAAAAGGGAATTGGCAAAAGAGAAAAAATAATGTTTTAGCTTTAACTATTAGGATCCAAATATATCAAGACTCTGGTATTGATACCAGTTAGAGCACTTTCAGGGACAGGGAGACTGGCCTTTGATGAGAAGTTGGAGCCAAACACAAAAATAAGATTAGTGTATAACTGACTTCTGAAAGCGTGCGCAAGAAATTGCACAGCAAGAATAAAAAACCTAATCCATGCTCAGTCCTTGTCCTGTTAAGCCTTGCATACAATCAAAGAAACAAAGTAAAACTTCCAGTAACACGACAGCACTAAACTGGAATAACCGGGACTTTGGAGAGTTTCCGGCCCAGATTTAAAAAAAGAAAAAAGAAAAAAATCACCCTGAATCACCCAGGAAAAACAAAGCCTGGCAGCGGAGGCTCACTATCCCAAAACAATGGAGAGACCACATGCACACATTTCCTCTATAGAGGCAAAGAAAAGCCTTTTTGTTTCAGGTGAGTTTCAGCCTCAGTATCGAGCAGTGCACACCAGCGGACACAAAGCCCACCCTGTCACTCAGAGAGAGAGGAGTATTGTGCAAAGGTGGCGTATAATTCATGCCAGGCTGTAAATCAAACCTGCTCGCTGCTTCAACACCTCCATAACTAACTCCTAGGGATCAAGGTGGAAGTATAACAGTAGAGCCCGTGGAATGAAAACAGTGCCAGGAATAGAGTGAGGAAATTAGCAACCATGGGGCTGAAAACTGGAAATGACACTGCATACATTTAGAGAGGCAGTGTGCAAACTATGGCTCGAGGCCACAACTGGCTCTTTAACGCTGGATCACCATTTTTGGCCCCGATACCGACATACCTGGCTGTGCAGTATTGGCCGATACCAATCAATCCGATACCACCTACCTTAAATTGATGTGTGTGTGTGTATATGAAGTACTGCATACCACTTGATGCTAATTGCCATCATGGCTTTATTAAGCTGCTGCCTACCTTTGTGAAGCAGGAAAAAGACTAATACAAAGTGGATCCAGTAGAACTTTTTATTGCCTACCTGGAATGGGTGACTATAGTTAAATAAACTTTAGGCTCTAAAAATGGTGCTAGTGCCCTATTTGTTGGTACTCGCCGATACCGATACCACCATTTTAGTGCAATATCGGGGCCCTGCCCGATACTGGTATCAGTATCGGTGCAACACTACTAAAAATAATAAAGAGCAAGAACATTTTCTAAAAGATATGCTAATAAAAGCATGTTTTTGCATTTTCCCCACTGTAAATTAGAATTTCCAAAAACATAAATGTATGTATTGTTTTATCTTTTTAAATTGAGAAAAATGTTGTTGTTTTTTTCCATTTTTCAAATATATCAGCAACAAAGTGTTGTAGATATGTTTCAAATAGAAGTTACCTTTAAAAAAAAAGACAATGTTTGCAGCTCTTAGTTGAGTTTTATTAGGAAAGCTAAAGTCGAAGTTTTTTTTTTCCCAATTCACAATAATTATATCAGAAATGCAGACATATATACATAAATATAGATACATATATATTTTTAAAGAGGAAAAAGTTGGTTTTTAAAACACATAATTTTCCAAAAATTTAAGCTACCCATTGAACTATGAAATATCGCGGATTTTTTTCCCGCTTTCAAACCCAAAATTTGAAACATCATGATGTATGTTTAAAAAATGAATAAATACAAGTACATTTTATTTTTTGTAAAAGGGTTCATGCAAGGTTTTATGACTAAATGAGTTATTAGCTGGTCTGAAGGTCAAAATGGCTCTTTGGATTATAAAGTTTGCATTTAGTGCTACCCTGGATTTACCGTGCTCAGGGTCACATTATATCCCATTTTCTACCCCTGGATAATTGACAGTCTGTCTCGGAACACAGAGACACACAACCGGCAGACAAACTTAAGGAGAATTTAGGAGGGAGCCACTTTTTTTGCACTGTGGAAGGAAGCCGAGTACCTGGAGCTAACCAAGGCATGCACAAGGAGAACATGCAAACTCCATGAAGAAAGACCACAGGCCAGAATCAAACCCAGAACCTCCAATCCAATACCATGATAATACCATGATATTTCTGCTTAAGGCTATCATACAGTCAGTATTTCATACAGGTCCATGCCTAAACAGGAGTCATCACCTCCAAAGAATAATAAACATTTAAAATCTTTTAACTAAAATAAGTCAAATCTTTGTGAATATGCAACTGATAATTGCAAATGTTTTTAAATGAAACCCGCATGGTTCAGCGCGAATGTGCAGAAGGAGTTTTACTATCAGCATATCGTTAAATGAATCGAGCCCTGACAAACTAAATGCCAAGTATTTGCAGATTAACTTCAATGGTTTCAGCACACACTTGTTTAGGAAAAAAAAACATCCCATTAGTTTAAATGTTTGGGAAACATTAAACAAGAGTCAAAAACAGGCTGGATAATGAGAGGAAGCATTCACTTCTGCTCCATTTACTCAGTTTTTCTTCTCTTTCTTTGCAAATGTTAAAGAAAAGAAAGATTGGGAAGAAAAGTGTGTTTAGAAAATGCCAGAAAGGTCACAGGCTCCAGAGCATGTTAAGTGTGTGGATGAACAATAAAGATCAATAACGGTCTGCTGTGGTTTACAGGGGAGCTAGTTAAACATGGCACCTTGTGATCAGGCCACTGTAAGTTCACACTCACACAAACACACACACACCCATCAGGAGCTTCCAAGTATGTGACCTTAGCAGGCATTTTTGAAGGTCCGTGCATGCAAGGAATAGAGAAGCGGCATCAAGAACGTAGTTTGTACACAGACGCTTTAGAAGTAGTGCTGAATTATGCAGATCCACCAATGGCACTGTCAGGTTCAGCCTTGAAGTGACTTTTGGACAAAATGGAGGACAGCAGAAGTAGGGAGAAACTATCAGAATGTCAAACAGACCAAAGCAGAGCCTCCTCAGACAGAAAGGGTTTGTTTTATTATTATACACTGGAAAGCCTCGGCTGTAACCACCTGCAGGCAAATGTAGCATCTCTAGTATTATTATAGCTGGAGCAGTATTATCTGGGTTCTTCTACAACTGATAACCACGCCGACATTTAAGAA
>JAGKQL010000056.1:2463849-2487761 GCA_018398635.1 Cyprinodon brontotheroides | reverse complement strand
CTCTGCTTTACCCCACAAAACTAGCTTCCATTAAAACCAGCACTGTAATTTAATAACCACAATACCATAATCCAATAAAAATCATTCACTTTGATTTAGACTGTAGGAAAAGCATGGGAAGAACATCAATGAACTGAAAATATATGAAATAGAGGTGAGTTAACTAGACAGCTTCTGCCAGAGGGGGGAGCTCTTTACCATACAGGGGTAACTGCTGAAAGTGCTGTTTATGAGGAAGGCATCCTGTTACTTTCTACCAATAGGGGTTTAATAAAGTGAGGAAAAAAAATCCACCAAGAATGACTAATGCAGCAATTCTCACAGAAGATATACAGATGGAAGCTGAGTGTTAAAAGAACTGAAGAGCTCTCCTTGTCATGTCTGTCAGAATGTTCCCTGATGAGACTTTGACAAATCCTGCAGCTGTCTTCTACTGTCCCCTTTATTCACTTTTCAAAATGTTTAATACAGCATTGAAAGGATGGCTCAAAAGCTTTCAGTCAGCCTGTCAATGGATATCTGCATCTCTATAGATGAAGAAATAATCATTAAAATGAAATGTAATTGACATTTACTTGTTTTACAGTTGGGCTGTTTATTAATTACTGTTTTGGTCAATATTCACTTGTGCCCTTAACCTTTCTCTTATTAATACAAACAAAAACAACAAAAAACACAAATCTAGTTTCATAAATTCATTAAAAAAAACCTTGAGTAGTCTATTAGAAGGAAACTAAAAACAAAAAGTTAAGACATTTTAAAACTCATTTGTTCTGAAAACCATATAGTCCTCAAATTGCAAAAAAATATATTTTCCCAGATCACTCCTACATAAATCAGGCTGGCTTCTTGGTTAATCCAGTGTCTGAGGGTAGTTGGGATTTTGAAGTTCGAGGTTATGGCTTTCTGACCCATCTATCCTTTAATCCATCTTCTTGTCCATCAGAGCCATTGTTGTTATGGCGTTAACATATTTCAAGCAGTCTTTTGGGAAAAGGCAGAGCATAAACTGAACAGGTGACTAACTTATCACAGGGCGACACAGAGACACACAAGATAAACGGCCATTCGCACATTCAAACTAAAGGTCAAATTAGACACAGCAATCAACCTGTTATATTACTTGAATGTGGGGGAGAAAATTGTGGAATTTTTACGTGGATCATGTAAAACCAACATAGAAATTTCCCAAGGCAGGGGTAAATCCATCATTGCAACAATGCTACGAACAGCACTACCTTGCAGCTTTCTGTCCAATCATTTTGAATAAATGTTTCTATTCATGAACATTGCCATATTGTATTGAAGCTGTTCATAAAGAGACTTTGCCAGTGTGGTTGGTAACAGCCATATTGGTGTTATTTCATATGTAATATATAAGTTGCTGGCTTCTACATCCCCTAGGGCAAATGTGAGTTCTATTCAAAACTGCTTTATTGATCTAAAGCGAATATAAATGTCACTATAACTGATTGTTTTCTGTTTTTTCAACAAATTGCTGAAGTTGCTAAGATGTAGACAGGAAGGATCATATCATTTCAACCTCACTTCTATTTTGGTCTCAAAACAGGATATCTCAAGATCTCTTGCTGATTTCATTAATTCTATTTAAAATAGTCAGGGTAAATGTCTCAATATGTCAGATTGACTTCATGTGACTCCGCCTCCGATGAGACCCTGGGCTGAAATGTCTGTATGAGCATTTTTCATGTGCAGAGGTGTGTTTATATCTCAAAATATATCCTGTCAAGGATAAAGTGTGAAATATGTTTTTTCCCCTCTCTTCCCCAATGTGGCTCCTATCTTTCAGAGATAAAGGCAGCACTATAGGTAACCAGTGGGAACCTGGCAAGCCATAAGAATGCACTGTTCTGCGGAATGGCAGTTTTCTGTGGCACGCATGGCATCAGTTAATATGTTCCCTCATCTCAGCCCCCCCCACCTGAATGTATGTGACGTATTGTGATGAACGGTTGTAGTGAAACTGAAATTTAGATTGCAGTGTAAATTGTAGTTGACAATAAAGAAGTTTTTGATAGATTGCTGATTGATTGAAATCCAGGCCATTGATGTTAAAACAAAAAAGCTACTCACCATGCATAGCGGCCCTCATCCCAAGCCAGGTATCCACAGATTGTACACTAAGGAGGGAGAGGCCTTGTGAGCTCAGAGTGTCCTATGAAGACGAAACATCAACGCCCCAAGAACACATCAGGAAGATGGCACCAAGGCATGAAGTCCTAAGTAAATGTCTTAGGCAGCTTGTCTTTCATTGGATGGAAGCTGAAAATTAAGGAACTAGAGGTAATATCATGGGAGAAAAACTGCTGCATTGGATGAACCACTGACAGACAGCTGAAGTGGCTGATATGATCAAGTCCTACCACTGGCCACAAAGGGATGAAGGACAGCATAGAAGTACTAGTCATGCTAGCACACTAGCAGGCCTTAAGCACCAGAACAAAAGATGGGAGAGCTAGGATACCAGGAAAGGCTCCAGGTGCAGGCTATGCAAAGGGGCTCCAGAAACAATTTTCTTTCATATCCTTTTTTTAAACCCCATTGAGATCTGGATCTCATTTTCAAGGGGGACCAGGGCAGAGGGCAGAGAGCAATACACTGGAACCTGGTTACAAAAAAATAAATTAATACATATGCACAAATATAAAACAATAAAAACAATTTAAAAGCAGTGACACTGTTTCATAGAAGCTTGTTGTCTATCTTTAAGAACTGCTTGAAATAAGTCCTATGAAATAGTGTCTGACATCTTGAGCTTAGACTGGAGCTGATTCCACGCTGTAGGAGCCAACACACTGAATGCTTGCTTTCCTTTATCAGTTCGAACACGAGGAACATCTAGAAGAATAAAGACATTTGAGCGTAAAAAATGTGAACCACTAGATCTGTGCAAAAGAGAGCTTAAGTATGTTAGTGTTAGTCCAAGGAGTGTTGGGATCCAGAGGCTTTTGCCCACACAGAGGCGCCGAGGATCCCTTCTCCTGATGGTTTGTACTTCTGTTGGGATCTGGGGGTGCTGTCTACCTTCCTCCACCAGGAGGGCGTACTGGATCTCCTGAAGTTGGAGCTGACTTCACCAGCTGCTTCTCATCTGCTCATCAGGAGACCGAGTACTTAGAGTGGGCTGTGGACAACACTCCAGTGCCAGAGTGTTTTGCCAGTTATGGAAGAACCTGTCAGAAATCTGAAACTCAGGAAGAGTTTCTCTGTCTGAAACCAGTCTGCCTGATTATTGAAGGAACCCTGGAGATCAGAAACTCTGGAAGAGTTTCTCTGTCACTGAAAACCAGTCAAGTCTGATCAGAATCTGGCGGAACCCTGGAGGAATCAAAAACCTGTCAGCCCTCAGCCTGCACGTCAGCCTCTGGACCCTCCAGGTTTCCCCCTCTGCCGCACTGCTCAAACCTCTGAACAGGTACACACCTGCGCTCACACAACCAGCAAGATTACCTGGACTTCAGCTAACCATTCTGTCCCCCTCTGCAGTGAAAATCAATTTGTCGTGACCAGTCCTCAGTTCTTTACCAGATTTTCCCCCCCAGAATCAGTTCTGTGTGCAAACCTGTGTGTATCAATAAACCTTTGAACCTCTGTCCAAACAGTCTAAACCCAGCAGGATCACACTCCGGAGGATTTTAAAGCAACAAGAAGCTACTCCTAGAGCGGAACCAGCACCACTTCCGGTTCAAGAGGCAGATCCCCCACTCAGGTCAGAATCCGGTCCGTCACTTCCTGAATTCCGTCCCTCACTTCCTGAAAGGTTTTCTGGCACACCTAGTCGATGTAACGGATTTTTGCTTCAATGCAAATTGTTTTTTGAATTTTTTCCGTCCAGTTTTCCAAATGACGAGAGAAAAATAGCCTTTATTCTCTCAATTATCCGGAAAAGCCCGCGAATGGGCAAAGACCAGTTTTTCTTCTGAATCCAGTATTTTTTGTACATTTGAACATTTTTTAAAAGAATTCTCTCTAGCTTTCTCTGAATCTACTAAATCTCGGGGTCTGTCGAACTTTAAACAAGGGAATAGATCCGTAGACGATTTTTCTCTTGACTTCCGGGTCAGAGCCGCTACTTCCGGTTGGACTGATTCTATGCTCAGAAACATTTTCTTCCACGCCTTAAATTAAGAGATTAAGCACGAGCTGGCAAAGATCGATGAACCTGCAACCTTGGAAGAGCTCATTTGTTTCGCATTCCACCTGGATTACAAACAACGAACCAGAGTCAGGTCCAGATCTAGGTGCCTAGTTCAGCCCAGTTCAGCCCAGTTCAGCCCAGTTCAGTCCAGTTCAGCCCAGTTCAGTCCAGTCCAGTTCAGCCCAGTTCTGTCCAGTTCAGTCCAGTTCAGTCCAGTTCAGCCCAGTTAAGGGAAAAGCCATTAAGCTTCCGGTTCTGTACTCCATTTCCCATCCGTGCTAGGTCAGTCTCTGCCACCACTTACATGATCTTCATTTAGCACCAACCACCAAGAAACTTAAAATAGGTCCAGTATTTTCACCCCAAACAGTAAGAGCTCCCCATATCCATGAGTCAGATCTCTGGAGGTTTTGCTATGGGGATAGAGAGGATATCTTCTCCTTCAAACCACCACATTCAGCTCCCCGCCAGCCAGATCCAGCTCCAGAACCAGAAAATAACCCAGTTAGTCTTAAACCTGACCCCATGCCAGATTTTCTAGCCTCTGAACTCACTAGCACACCAGATAGCTTTTTGCCAGAATCAGTCAGTGAACCTGTTAGCCCAGCTCCCCAGACCCCCGGGCGTAAGTGACAGCATCGCCGTGAGCCCGCTCTGAGCCGTCTAGACACCCCTGAACCAGCTCTGAGCCGTCTAGAGACCCGGGGGCCAGTTCTGAGCCGTCCAGAGACCCCTGAGCCTGCTTTGTGCCGTCCAGAGACCCCTGAGCCTGCTCTGTGCCCTCCAGAGACCCCTGAGCCAGCTTTCATAGAGGCTTCAGAGTTCGGGGTATGTGGAAGTATGCCTCCAAGAGCCCCTCAGCGGGTGCGCCAAGCCTCCATGAGCCCTCTACGGGCGCTCCAAGCCTCCAAGTAGCCGTAGTCGGCAGCTCCTTCCGAGTCTGTTCCTGAGCCGCAGGCGGCGGCCCCCTCTGAGCCTGTTCCTGAGCTGCAGTCGGCGGCCCCCTCTGTTCCTGATCCGGAGCCGCGGTTGGCGGGAGCCTCTGTTCCTGATCCGGAGCTGCAATCGGCGGGCTCCTCTGTTCCTGATCTGGAGCCGCGGTCGGCGGACTCCTCTGTTCCTGTTCCGGAGCCACGATCGGCGGGCTCCTCTGTTCCTGATCCCGAGCCGCGGTGCGTGCGGTCCACCTCTGGGTCTGCTCCTGAACCGCAGTCGGCAGGTCACCTCTGAGCCTGTTCCTGAACCGCAGTTGGCGGTCACCTCTGGAGCCTGTTCCTGAGCTGCAGTCGGCGGCATCCTCGGACCTGTTCCAGAGCGCGCAGTCCGGCGGCCCCTCTGAGAACTGTTGTTGAGCCGCTGAAGGAGGGGACGGTGTTGCGCAGCTGGGGCTACCTGCTGAGGATTGGGCGTCGTCACTCCTCCAAAACTCCTGCAGCAGGCGGGGACGTGTCGTCCTCCTATAACCCTCCTGACGTCGCTTCCTGACCCATTGCCGGCCTCCTGAATGTCTGCCGTGCCCCCGGCCCCTCGGCCGACCACCTGAGACCCTGAAAGCAACAATATTTATACAATAATGATTGTGTGTATTTATTTTGGGGGAAATATAACTCAAGCGATATATCTCCTCTCTCTCCTCCAGCTGCAGCCGTGCAAACTGCCAGTAAGTTGGCAATATATGAGCATATTCAGCTTTTCCGGATTAATAACTAGTCTGCGGATTATTTATTCTACAAAACCAGACAACTCTCTGCAACCACAGCAAGGCAGACAGTGAGGAGGCTACCCCAACCCATGGTTTCCTAAAAGGAGGTCTCCTAAACTTCCTGTACGAGAATTACGTTGGACCCTATGGGGAGCTCACTTAAGCGTAATATTGCAGGGAGGGAGAGAGGCTCTACTGAAGTTACCAAAATTAGTCAGAGAGGGAAATGTTCAAAAGCGATCACCAATCTGAGTTGGATTATTATAGACATGTATTGGATTTGAAAATAATACTTTTTTTTGATGCAAATTTCCAAAAGCCTAAATGACAAATGGCACCTATTTTATTATTAGAATAAGAATAAAATGAACAATGACTACATTATAGATCACGTTACTGCCTCCAAACTTGTACGATACACAGATAACCTCATCTGGATCATACTACAACTTTTAGTTTGGGAAGATAGGCCAAACTTAATTTTTGGAGATTTATTCATTGTTATTATAAGCATATAATAGCCAATAATTACACAATAGAGCACTGTAGTAGCGCAAGCTTGTAGCACACACATAAGATAAAGTCATCCTATTAGTTCACTACAACTCTTACTTTGGGAAAATGTGCTAAGCTCTCAATTTTTTAGATTTTTTTATTGTTGTTATTATTATATGAACAGGCCGGGTGTGCAATCTCTCTGCAGCAGGAACCACAGCACTGGCGTTGTATTGCAAGCACAAAGTATACCTGTCTACAAAAATGCAGGAAGAGTTATTCCACCTTGGGTTTATGTAAAGAAAACTGCTAAATCAGGGACAAATTGCTCCTTCATATGTAGTTGTGCTTTTCTTGGTGAGAATAAATGTTACTCAATACTGAAATCATATTGTTTAGTCATTCTCTAGAAAAGCTGAAATGTTGAATGTACATGAAAGAGACGAGGGACACAAAGACAAAATACAGTTATTCTCTAAGTTGTTCTTTCTTTTTAACTTCAGTGCTCGGTGCAACAATAATATATATATAAATGAGGTCTGTAAAGTGAATGGACAATATAAGGGGATAGGGGGCTTGCAGGAGAACTGGAATTCTATATTACTACTGTGCTTGGTTTTGGATGTACATGGTGCAGATATGTGGATCTTAAGAGGAACAGTAAGACAATGGACATTGTACTGAAAATAAATTACCACTTTTATTTTATGTCAAGCGGAAGATCAGCATTCCTAATCTTAATTGACTGCACGTAAAACCAATGCCTTTCAACAACAACCACCAGTAGCCTAAAATATAGGATTTTAGCCGCTACACTTAGGTGGAAAACTCCCTCGTTCGGAAGATCCACCGATCCTTCAATGTTGGGATTCTACGTGGCAGACAAAGTTACGGCGCACAAAACCAGGCTATTGGAGCCATCGGACAGTGGCAGTTGTAACCAGGACCGCAGAGCAGCGATCGGGACACTTGACGTCGGGACTAGAACCAGAGCTGCACAGGAGCGATCAACACCGCACGCTTGGCAACAGAGCTGCATGGATCGAGCTATTGGAGCTACTGAGATTCATAGCAGCGGACATCGGAACACAGATCATCAATATCTGCCAACCGGCATTGGGGTATGTGAGTCAGCGCTGATATCTATGAATGGCTATTATTATTATGTGTGTGCACACAAAGGTACAAATTTTAATCCAATGCATTGGTAGCAGACTGAAGACTGCTTAAAACAAAGAGAGCTCTCTATAAATAAACAATCTACAATTTTCGAGTAAATAAATAAACTTATAAACTGCCGGCCATTATGGCAGAATAGGAAAACATTGACCTGGATCAGGAGGGTCAAAATAACATTTTGGGTCAAGAGGAAAATCCTCAATGGGAGTCTGAAAAAAGGACAGGTGAAATTAACAGCCAAGGCTTTGTTGGTGAAAATCGGTAAGTTGGAAAGTGAAAGAAAAACAAAGTTAAGAAAAACTATTTGACATGATTCTAGAGTTGACTCTGGTGCAGACACAACACGAAACAGGAAGCGGTTTAGAAAGTTTATTGAAAGGTTTTGACAGAGAGATAGTTTTTGGATCGGCGAAGATTCTCAGGAAACAGCAGCTTAATCAGGAACTGCACAGAGAGAGAGATCAGTTAGATTCGGGCTAGGGAACTGAGTTAACTAGAAAAGATGCAAACTCCTTACAGGTCGATGGAGAGTGGAGCAGATGGAGGGGAGGTTGGATGAGCCCACAGAGATTGAGTTTGGCTGAGTGTCGGGTTTCGACTTGAGAGCTCTAGAGGGTGGACAGGCAGGTGAGCAGCGGAGGATGGATCCAGGAGGACTGCAAGGCTTCTAGGGAACAAGGAAGACAAGGAGGTGAGCTTGAGCCAAGACACAGAGTTCAGTTTAAGACGAGCTAGCTGGTAAGTTACCACTGCGTGGAAATTAACCGACTGGCGTCCGTCCCAGGAAATCCACTCCTCTAAATACTGCTCCCCTGATTGCGTCCAATTTGGCAACCAGCTGGAGGCTCTTCTGGGCTGGAGACTCTGAGGAGGAAAGGTAAGAGAAACCCTAACACAGCTCAGCACACAATCCTGAGGGCCCAACACTATTACAGTGTTGAAAAATGTCAAAGGGTGTGTGAATGACATTAAGGGAGAATTTAAAAGGTTTTTGGGTTTGTCTGAAGAAACACAAAAGGTACACCAGGTTTTGTTGGGTTTATTGTTGGGATCCGGAGGTTTGCCCACCAGATGGTGCCGAGGATCCCTTCCTGAGGGCTTCTTGCTTTGTCTGTTAGGATCCAGTTGCCACCAGAGGGACGCCAAGGATCCCACCTCCTGAGGGCTTGTGCTCACCTGCAACACCTGTCTTTCATTTCCTCATCAGCCTTGGGCCTACTTAAGGAGGAGGAGACTAACACTCCAATGCCAGAGTGTTTGCCAGTAACGGTTGAATCTGCCTGTTAACCTGAAACTCTAGAGAGTTTCTCTGCCGGAGATCTGTCAGCCTGCTCTCTGTTGAACCCTGGAGGGCTTCCTCTGTCAGCATCTGCCTGCCCAGGGGAGGAGAATTGGGAGAGAGACTCTGTCTCTGATCTGCCTGCAAGCACACAGAAGGACCTGCACTCTGACCGTCTCAACCCAGCTCTAAGGAGAGAGAGAGAGAGAGAGAGCAAAACCTGGAGTCTGCCAGTCTGTACTCTGACCGTCTCAGCCCCAGCTCTCTAGAGAGAGAGAGAGCTCATCAGTAATCAGCCTCCCTGCACTCAGACTGCCTCTGCCCAGCTCTCAGCTCTCCTCCTGCCTGCACTCCCAGCTCTGCTAGCCCTCAGCCCCCGGCCTGTCAACTACCTCTCGCGGTCGGCGGTCCCTCTGTTCCTGTTCGGGAGCCGCAGTCGGCGGCTTCCTTTTGTTCCTGATCCGGAGCCGCAGTCGGCGGCTCCTCGGCTGTTCCTGAACCGGAGCCGCAGTCGGCGGTAACCTCTGTTCCTGATCCGGAGCCGCAGTCGGCGGTCTCCTCTATTCCTGTTCAGGAGCCGCAGTTGGCGGCCTCCTCAGTTCCTGTTCCTGAGCCGCAGGCGGCGGTCCCTTCTGAACCTGTTCCTGAACCACAGTCGGCAGTTACCTCTGAGTCTGCTTCTGAGCCGCAGTGGGCGGCCCCCTCAGAGCCTGTTCCTGGGCCACAGTCGGCGGTCCCATCTGAGCCTGTTCCTGAACCGCAGTCGGCAGTCACCTCTGAGCCTGTTCCTGAACCGCAGTCGGCGGTAACCTCTGAGCCTGTTCCTGAACCACAGTGGGCGGCTCCCTCTGAACCTGTTCCAGAGCCGCAGTCGGCGGCCCCCTCTGAACCTGTTCCAGAGCCTCAGTCGGCGGCCCCCTCTGAGCCTGTTCCAGAGTCGCAGTCGGCGGCCCCCTCTGAGACTGTTGCTGAGCCGCAGTCGGCAGCCCCTTCTGAGACTATTGCTGAGCCACTGAAGCGGAGACGGCGTTCCCCTTGGGGCTACCTGCTGAAACTGGGGCGTCGTCCTCCTCCGAGGTTCCTGCAGTGGCGGAGACATCGTCCTCCTCGAAGGTTCCTGCAGTGGCGGAGACGTTGATCCTCCTCCGAGGTTCCTGCAGCAGCGGAGATGTTGTCCTCCTCCGAGGTTCCTACAGCAACGGAGACGTCGTCCTCTTCTGAGAATTCTGCAGCAACGAAGACGTCGTCCTCCTCCGAGGTTCCTGCAGCGGTGGAGACGTCGTCCTCCTCCGAGGATCCTGCAGCAACGGAGATATCATCCTCCAATGACCCTCCTACGTCGCCTGACCCACGGGTGGCCGCCAGAGACTCTGCCATCGCCTCTGGTCAGCGGCCAGGCCTCCAGAGACTTCTGCCTCGGCGTCTGGCCCCAACGGCTGGCCTTCCTGAACGCTCTGCTTTCGGCTCCAGCCCGTGGGCGTCGGCCTCCTGAACGCCTGCTGCCCGGCCACCGCCCCCTCAAGGCCTGCCCCCTGAAGGTCTGGCTCGGAGTCTCCGCCCCCTGCGACCCGCCTCCTGAGAATCTGCCTCACCTCCCCGCCCCGCTGCTGGCCTCCTGAGCTTCTGCCACGATTCCGCCCTCGCGGCCGGCCACCTGAGACTCTGCCTAGCCTCCGGCTCCACGGCCGGCCTTCAGAGACTTTCCCTCGTATCAGGCCCCACGGCCGGCCACCTGAGACTCTGCCTAGCCTCCGGCTCCACGGCCGGCCTTCAGAGACTTTCCCTCGCCTCTGGCCCCACAGCCGGCCTCCAGGGACTCTTCCTCGTAAATCTTCAGAGACTTTTTTTGCCCTGGCTCACTTTAGGTGGGTTGTTTTTTGTTTTTTGTGTCTGCAAGCCTGCACTCTGACCGTCTCAGCCCAGCTCTCTAGAGAGAGAGAGAGGGCTCATCAGGAATCAGCCTACCTGCACTCAGACTGCCTCTGCCCAGCTCTCAGCTCTCCTCCTGCCTGCACTCAGCTCTGCTAGCCCTCAGCCCTCGGCCTGTCAACTACCTCTGGACCCACAAGGTTCCCCCCTCTCTGCAGCTCTGCTCCTCTCCAGATCAGCGGTGAACCAATTCCTGACCAGTCTCCCTAACCTTGGACCTGTCCTCATTAATATACATCTTTGTAAATAAACCTCTGAACTTTTCCCCTGCCTCAGAGTTGTTCTGCATATGGGCTAGATTCCATAACCCATCATGACATTTATTGCCTGTGGATGAAGCACAGAAGCATGATGTATGGTTTAAAGCTAAAATGTTGAATGTTCATGATTTTGTTGCTGCTACTCATAAATGGTTGACTGAGGAGCAAGGTTGCTCAACTATATGCCTGATGATATGAAAGAAAATGAGAGTAAAAATAAGGAAGCTGAACCAAACACTGTCAGTGGTGGCATGATGGAGGAGGAGCTGCAGATAGAACCTCATGACAGCATTTCAAATGTTTCTGTAAGGTCTTTTAGAAAAACTGGGAGTCAAAGGGGTTCCTCTGTAACAACCAGCAGATCGTCAACGTTTTCTGAACAAATAAAAGCAGAAAGGGCTGCACTCCTGGCATGTGCAGCTGCTTAAAAGAGAAGCACGCATTGGAGGAACAGGAATACCTGTTAAAGAAAAGAAAGGTTAGAGTGCTAGAGGGTAGCACCAAAGGCAGCATTACATCCAAGCATTCTGATGGAATTAATTCATATGTTAGTAAAGGTGCTAGACCCAAGATCAGGCCCAATTTACTCCTTCCACAAGCTTCACAGTTTGTTACCAAACCTGAAAAGAAGCTTCAACAACATCCTGGACTGCTGTTGGACAAAGAGGTTGAGTCAGATCTAAACAAAACCTATGAAAAGCATGTTCCACCTCAGGTGGATGACACAGTTTTCAATACTTTGGTGTCACAAACAGGTCCTGCTGTTGTTCAAACTTCTAAAGCTTCTATTTTATCAGACCCCAATGTTACCACTCAAAACAGTTTGCTACCATCAAATCAAAATCAACCTGCTGGAGATCTCTACAACGTGTTGAAACAGCAGAATGACATAACAGCTCTTCTGGTTAAAATGCAATAAAGCCAGTTACCGCCACATCGAGTAATTCCCATCTATGATGGAAATCTTTTGCAGTTCATCTCATTTATGAAAGTCTTTGAATGTTGTGTGGAAGCAAAGACCAGCTCTAAAGGAGATTGTTTGTACTTCCTCAAACAGTACACCAGGGGGCAACCAAGAGACCTCATACGCAGCTGCCTTCACATGACTGCAGAAAGATGATATGCTGTGGCCAAGCAACTCCTCCCTCAAAGAATATTTTGGCAATGAATTTAATATCACTACAGCCTACATTCAAAAGGTCACCGGTTGGCCCGACATTAAAGGTGAAGATGGTAAAGCATTAAAGGCATTTGGACTGTTCCTTTGAAGAATGCTGCAATGCAATGGAGGAACTGTAGTATTTAGATGAGTTAAGCCTGCCAGCTAACATGAAATTCTTGGTCCAAAAGTTTCCTTATAAGCTAAGAGAAAAATTGAGAACAAAAGCAAATTAAAGTTTTGAGAGAACGAGTAAAAGAGCATGTTTCAGGGATATTGTTGCTTTTATTGAACATCAGATTAGAATAATCTCAGATCCAGTTTTTGGAGATATACAGGACTCTCAACCTGTCAGGGGGATCATAAGACCTAGCAAACCTCAAATAAAGTCACAGTTTAAAAGAAAAAGCTTTGTCACCCATGTTTCTGTTAATGATGACGGTAACATGCCTTCTCTCAAAAATGAAGTAGCTGTTGTTGACAAATCAAATTATTGATCCTGTCTGTATTGTACACAGGATGGTCATGTATTGGTACAATGTCAACAATTAGGAAAGAGGTCACACAGGGAAAAACTAGACTTCCTAAAAGACAAAGGTTTGTGTTTTGGTTGCTTGAATACAGGAAATTTAAGCAAGAACTGTGTTAAGCGCATCACTTGCAAACACTGTAACCAAAAGCATCCCATTATTTTGCACATTGGACAGAAGGATCCATCAGAAGGAGTTGGATCAAGCAGCAAAGGGCTGTAAAACCTCCTCTACTTGTGGTCATTGATTGGATTCTTTCCATCCTGCCTGTGAAAGTGAAAAGTTCAAAAGGAACTAAAATCATTAAAACATACGCTTTTCTGGATCCAGGGAGCACAGATACCTTCTGCTCTGAAAGACTTCTGAACTCAACATTCAAGGTCGAGAAACTCAGATTCATCTCTGGACAGGTCAGAGTAAAACAATGGCACCCTCTATCATTAAAGGGCTGGAGATTTCAGAAATAAATGGAAACCATTTCTATCAACTTCTCATTGTGTTTACACAAAAGGAAATGCCTGTATCCACCGACAACATCATCAGTGAGGGGGAACTGTCTAAATGGTCGTACTTAAAGGACATTAACTTTCCTTGCATACATGCTGGTGTGGACCTACTAGTGGGAACCAACGGATCAAAACTAATTGAACCTTGGGAGGTGGTTAATAGTCAGGGTGAAGGGCCCTATGCAATCAGAAACCTCCAAGATGAGTTGTAAATGCTTCAGCAAAAGATTACAATGATTCTGAATTGGCTACCCTTCAGTTCATGTCAACAGAACTACAGTTGATAAAATTGAAGAGCTTCTGATCAGTCAATACAACTATGACTTTATTGAAAGGTCCTTTACGGAAAAAGAGGAAATTTCCAGAGAGGAACAAAAATTCCTAGACATAATGGATCGCTCTGCACAGCTAGAGAATGGACATTACAAACTGAAACTGCCTTTGAAAAGGGAAGAACTCTTTATGCCAAACAACATTTCTTTTGCCCTGCAGCGCATACATGGGTTGAAAAGAAAATTCAATAAGGGAAAACCAGCTCTCCCACCAGGACTCTTTGACAAAAATGATCTTTATGCTAAAAGAAGGTGGAAACCAATCCAATATATTTCAGATCTCTTTTGGAAGCGTTGGATTTGAGAATATCTGCTGTTGTTACAAGAAAGACAAAAATGGATAAAGAAAAGGAGATGTTTCAATTCTGGAGATGTGGTGGTGGTTATGGACTCCACAACACCTCAAGGGTGTCATGAAGGGGTCTAACTGATTTAACCCACATGCAGAACACCACGGAGACTGAGTAAAAGTTTCAACTGTTTATTGAAGCAAAACACAATAAAGTTATTCTGGACTGATGCTGGAACAGATCTGGGACCGGTATCACAGGACTCTCTGTAGAGAGGGACAGTTTGGTTAGCCAGGAAGCAGGAGAGTCTTGACTTAGCTTGGAACTGATCGGTATCTGATGTGGTTCAGACTGAGCGGTAGAGGGAGGGAACCAGAAGGGTCCAGAGACTGAGGATTCAGCTGAGAGGGCTTTAGCAGCGGCAGCACTTGGCTTCATACTAGTGAGGTTCAGACCTTGGAGTTCTCTCCTTGAGAACAGGCGAGGCAGATTCAGACTGTAGATCTTTAGGGTTGGCTTCAAAGGGCAGGCAGGCAGGTTTCAGACAATGAGCTCCTCCAGAGGCTCCAGGCTTCAGTCAGGTCTTCCTAGGAAGCAGAGAGAACAGAGAGAATCTGATTACTCTTCGGAGCAGTCAGATATTCATACATGCAGGTTGGCTCAGGCTTGCTAACCATAACTGCTCTAACACTCTGGCACCGAAGAGAAGTTCAGCCGCTGCTTATAAGCTGGTCTCCTTGATGAGCTGATCAGCCGCAGGTGTGATGGTGGCTTCAGCTCAGGAGACCCGGGACGCCCTCTGCTGGAGAAAGGTGGCAGATCTCAAGATCCCAACAAAGGGTCATGGATATTAGGGAAAGTTATTAAAACTTTTCCAGATAAAAAGGGTCTGGTATGAGTGGTTCATCTTCAAACGAAAACAAACATTATTGAAAGACCTGTAACAAAAATCTATCTATTATATGAATCTACAAACTGAAAACTGACAGAACAATGATGAATGCATAAACCTGATTTGCCTCTTATGTATATTTTTTATCCAGATATGTCTTTATTTGTGGCTCCTTTTTCACTTAAATTTAATAATTGCCACACGCAATTAGGGGTTGGTGTGTAGGAGCCATTTATCTCTTGTGTCAGGAATCCAGTTTGTGTGGTCTGTTTTGTGTTTCCTTTCCTCCACCAGGTGGTGCCCCATTCTCATTGGTTCTCCCTGCACACCTGCAGCTCATTGCCTCATTACCTGAGGAGTGTTCTTAAGGATTGCTGACTGCCACTACCTCGAGGCCAAAGTGTGTCAATACAGGGTACTCAAGCCATGCTTAATTTTAAAGAGTCTAACCTGAGTTTTTGTTTGCCAGTTTTGGATTCTCTAGTCAAGCTGATTTTTTCTGAGTCAAATTGAGTTTTTGTCAACCTGAGTCTTAACTTTGTTTTTGTCTTTGCCTCTCGGCAGGAAGTCATGCTGCAAACTGGATTTGTTCAGTCCTTCTCTCTCTGAAAGGTTCAACTGAGCTTCCAACTGAGCTGGGGTTCCAAACAGGAAGTTTGGACCCACCTTCCCTAAGAGGTACTGATCTTCTAACTGAGCTGGGGTCCTAAACAGGACGTTTGGACCCACTTTCCCCAAGAGGTCGTTTGAGCTTCACTCCAAGCAAAGGTTTCATCAGCACCGGAGCCTGTTCAAGCACCACAGGAAATCAGAGTTGCAGTCAGCTTGTCCGTTCACTCAAAACAGGAGGTTTGGATCAACTCTCCCCAAGTGGTTGTTTGAGCTTTACACCAAGCAAAGGTTTCTTCAGCACTACAGCCCATTCAAGTACTGCAGGAAATCTGAGAGGCAGTAAGCTTCTCCATTCACCAAGGAACAACCACAGTCTTAGTAACCCAGCCCACCCATCACCAAGCAAGCCACTCTCTGGTACAATCCTCTCACTCTGGATTCCATAAAGGACACTTTCCCTGGAGAAGTGAGTCTGCAACCTTTTCCTCCAATTCTAAGATTCAAATTTCCCACTGGGCCTGAACTAACCGCAGTGTCTTCCCCTCACCTTTAAGTCCCTGTTGAGCAGTATTTAGAGTAACACTGGACTCATTCCCTCCTACTCTGAGCAGCACTGGTTTAATCTCCATTCTCAAATAAACCTGTTAAACTTTTCCCTGGTCTCTGTTTGGTCTTCTGCATCTTGGGGTCAGACCTTAGAATTAAATCATGACACCTTGGTGTTTGTTGCCACCAGGGGGCGTATTTAATTTTGAGTTCTGAGTGTCTGGGTTAAAATCAATATTAATAATGTCCCTCTCTTTGTTCTTGCCTTTATCCTATTTCTAGAAAAATGAAAACAAAAAATGAAAACAGTAAGCAGCAACTTAATATCAGAAGATCAGAAAAAGGAAACCCTCACATTTTCTTTTTTAGTCGAAACTGTGGCTAAGAATCCGAAATATTTGATAGCTTACATCCTTTACTTGTCCATTTTTCCAGCTGTCTTCAAGAACTCCTGGCTTAGTTTTATACAAGGAAAAAAAAAGTTTTTAGTTTTTTAGCGTACATGATTTTCAGTTTTTTAATTTGGACTAGTTTCGTAGCCTAATATTAATTGTAGTAACCGCGGTATTCTAGCGTGAATAAATGTTCAATGTTGTGATCCAAGCACACACACACACACACCAACTGGAAAACAGCCAATCAGGAAGAGAGAAGGCGGAACTTAAGGCAGAACAACCAGTAGCTGCTCAGTCACGTGCGCTGCTACGTTAAACGGACAGTAGAGACAGGTAGGCACTCAGACGGAGCTGCAGCTGTATGGAGAATTATTTGTGCGTCAGCTTGAGCGAGCAGTCACCAATCCGAGCACGCAGTCAGTGAAGCTGCGAGAGGAAAAGAAGCGAATGCTGCAGCAAAGCTGTATAATAAATTATAAACATGTTGCTCACATCCAATTATTGGTAGGGACAATTAGTTGGGTTCAAAATTTTGGTAGGGACATGTCCCTATGGTCCCTATGCAAACCTATGCCCATGTTAAGACGGCCCAGCTCCAATTCCAGAATGGGGATTAAGAAAAAAAATATCTGTTCCTCCACAATCTTCATGACAGCATAAGACAGCATGACAGCACCATGTACTGGCGAACTAAAACACTCACCATGCAAGAAATTAAAAGGTACGCATAGATGGCATGGGAAACGCACGACAGCACCAGCAAGGGTACAGATAGCAAAAACAGGGTCCAACAGGTTCAGGCAGAATCAGGGAGAAAGTTAGAGTTGGAGGGGCAAGAGGTTCCTCCTTCCAAAACTAGATTTAAAAACAGATCACGCAATCGTGATACTGGCCCATAAGAAAGGAGAGGTTTCCAGGATTGGAGTTCACAGAATAGAGAGGAGACAGAGTGGGTTCCAAACGATGCATGAGTACCATGACAAGGACTAGCGTCCACAACTTCCTTATTACACTTAATGGAAAAGGAAGGTCCAGGTGGTAAGCCCCCAGAATCCCATCAGATCTCATCAGGAAAGACCGCCATTTTGGTCCACCTCTTTTCAGAGAAGACCAATCCCCACTCAAAAAATTATCCCTACCGAGAAGTCAGCAACATTTTTCAGGATGTAAGATCAGAAAATGGGTCTTACTTAGACTGTAGAACTGGTTCTGGCCTGTTCAGGTCAGTTGCTGGCCATAGCTCACCTGCAGAGGTCCAGGGAGGCTGCAAAGCAACCCTATGAGCTCCCCAGCAGGTGACCCATCAATCGCCTCCATCATCTGGCAGCAAAAAGGGTGTTCCTCAGAACATTTCGCCTGCTGTCAGCCCTTTTGGAAGAAGGTAGTAGACACCTTGCATTTGTAACATTGTTCTCCATAGAACAGGTAGACATACGTATTTAAATGCAACCCAAAATCCACTTCTGCCCCTGGAATGGAGTTCGCCTCCATTTTTAAAAATACATGTGCATAGTACCATTCAGATTGACTGTATGTTAACACACACAAAAACATGCACTGATCTCATAAAGTTTCATTTCCATATTCCAAATTTCACAGCTTATAAATTAGTCTCTTCTCTAGCAAAGGACTATAAGGTCATAGTATCTATAAACCATTTGTGATTATAATGCACTGGATGGATCCTCAGAAGTGACAAATCTTGACATGATATCCACAAGTTGTCAGAAATATACACAGGTTAGTGACTCATCTGGAACCAGCTTGCTAAAAAGAGTGATCTGATCGCCTTACTAGATTTGGTAAAAGTCTTTGAATGGTCTCTAATGCCTGCAACCACTGCAAACTCACCTCACAATTCCAATATTTGCAAACTCATTGAAAGAGCTAATGCATATAGGCTTGTTCCATAAAGTCTCAAGCCTCCATCTGATGCATAACTTAGGAATCTGGCACCAAAGCTAAGATACCTATTGGATTTGTACAATGCATAGAAATGACAGAAAAAGACTGAGATAGATATCCAATCTTCAAAGCTGTGAGGGATATATTGCCACAATTGAGCCCAAATCCATTGGATGAACCATTACAAACAACCCGCTTTGGTATTACATAAAGAGAACAAAAGACGCTCTGAAAAGTTCTGGAACTTCCGGTCAATGGGGCTGTTGTAAAAAAAAAAAAGGTAGAATTTCTGCACGTTCTTGTAATATGGATGGATTTTGAGTAATCCAATAACTAGTGGGACCAGTCATCAGACAAGACAAACAATAACAAAACTTTCTAAAAAGCCAATACGAATGGCACGTGCACAGGCCATACGATCTGTCTGTAGACAATTTCTATTACAAAGTGTTTGGTTTTAGTTATATTTTGTTCATGTTGTTTTGCAAATGCTATCGATTTTTAGAGGTGAACCTTGAGCGGAGCTGAAAATATATGCAAAGTGTTGATCTTCTTGTTCAAATGTGTGTACCGCGGTAAAAAATATGGTCAATTTCACAAGAAACATATTACTTAATACATTTACATCTTACCATGTCTTGAAATTAACATATGCTGCTGTTAGAAAATCCAATTTGTACTAAAAAGTGCCGTAAACCCCACGCCTCCCACTCCTCCCACCCAGTAAGGTCCAAAATGAGTTTCTGAGTTCTGTCCCAGATGGCGAGCAACACACACACACATTTCTACACACACACATAATGCCTGACGACACACAGCTGCTTAAAATACCCTTTCATTGAGAGGCAGGAGGAGGACAGCACAGTTACCAGAGGCGATCATCATAGAAATGGGGCCCAAGGATTTAGAAGCATTTTTCACTGAAAACAACATACAGATTGTTACACCAGAATGATATTGGCCAATACGGCATGTAAAGTGACTGATTCTGCAGCTTATATTTGATTATCATATATGTCATGACAAATCTTTCTTTTGCACATATATGACAGAATTAGATTACTCCTGAGTTAAAGGAATAGTACACCATGATTAGCCTTCATTTCTACTCACCCCCATGTGGGTAGCATCCAGAATTCGAAACGAAGTCATTTTAGAATGTTTTTAGAGCATAAACAGTAATTAATAGGATTTCCCTGAAAGCGGCGCTACGTAAAGCGTTCAAATGCTCTGAGCCGGCAGATGAAAGTCGCATTCGAAGTGCATACCAGTATTGTACGAAGAAGAAGTATTGTTTCCTGTGCAAAAGAAAACAACGAAAGAAAAATGTCTTGAGGACTTCCGTGTTGAGGAAGAGCATGAGTTCTTTGCCGAGCTGAATGCGCTGGTTTGGTCTGCCGGCTTCCGTAGCGTCGTGAACGCGCATGTGCGCGCTTTCAGGAAATCCTATACACTACTGTTTATGCTCTAAAAACATTCTAAATGACTTCGTTTTGAGTAAATTCTGGATGCTACCCACTCAGGACACTTGGAATACATTGGACGAGCAGTATGGAGGAATATTGACACGTTTTTGTGGACTTTTATGGACCTTTCTGTCTCGGGCACAATAGACCTCCACATTTGAATGTCAGCAGACAGCAAGAAGCCTCCCAGATCTCCAGATGCATTTGAGATATCAAAAAAGTACTCCAGAGTGTTGTTCAGCATGGGGGTGACTAGAAAACAGAAGGCTAATCATGTTTTAGATTATTACTATTCCTTTAAGTTGGTCATACTGTAGCAAAGTGAATAAATGAAACACTGATTATTAAGAATACTTAAAGGTGAATTAAAAGATTTTTCAAAAAAGGGAGCAAGTTACATTTATGCTTAGGATTTCTTAATGTAATTAACTTTTTCACAGTGAAACTTAGAAACAAAATAAAAACTCAACAATTATTAGGGAAAAGAGATAAAATAAAAATGAAGTCCTTTTTACCACCATGAAGTAAAAAGCTGGGAAGTGGTTTTGCTATGGGAAGAATTATGATTTATAAAATTGTTCTTTCATAAAACAATTAACAAGGCAAAATTATTTACATGGAGAAATTTAATTAAACCTAAAAACAGTATTGTGGTTGTCTTAAACATAAAATGGCATTGAAAAAAAACATGCATTATTGTTTACTGAGTAATGGGAAATAATGAAAAATTATGTAGACATAGGAGTTGGATGAGTTTGGCTGAAGGTTAGGATACGGTGCCTTGAGCCAGGCAGGGGACTCGGGCCGCGAGAGTGGAATCAGACTTTGCTGACCAGCTGATTACTAAATGCCGAGGGTGTGCCTGCTGAGCTGAAGCGTGCAGCCGAGACAGAATGAGGAACTGGACTGGAATCCGCGGTCATCTAGCGAGCGGCTGAGCAAAAGAACACTGGCAGAACTAGAAAGATGCTGACACATGAAAACTTGGAGGGAAGTGCTGGCCTTTGTGGTTGGGGCACAGAGCTTGGAATCCTGGGTTGGGAGTTGAAACCCACTTCCACAGACTGCCACTCTGGGTCTCTGAGCAAGACCCTTAACCCTGAGTGCTCTCTGGTGCCCAACGGAATGGTTTCTGTTGCTGGTTGCTGGACATAAGAAGAAAACACTGCAAAAGGCCAAACACATCAGATACTCAAATTAACACAGCTTTTATGGTCAGAGTAAGCAAATTATGGTTTTATTTATGTACAACAGCAGATAGCAGCAAAACATTTACATTTACATGGTGTCCAAAATAACATCTATTCTGTCTTACAAAAACAACCTATAGGTTTAACTGTACTTCTAATTCAAAAGCATCTATTGCAAACTGAATACAATCAAAATTTGTAATCAATGCCTTAGAGCAGTTGTGATTATCTTAACATAAACTTGCATTCCAAACCTTGAATGTCATGATTTTCTTTATATAGCAAAACTATTTTTGTAACATCATACGCATTACGTTCTGGTTCAGATACTTTCTAAAACAAGCGATTAACAAAAATATGGTCAGCATTTAATATAGAGTGATGTGAAGTTTGCTGAGCACATTATGAACTTAGAACCAGTTGATGAGGAAGAATATCCTCATATCACATTTAGCAGACATTTTAGGACTTAGAGAAAACATGCTGATCAGTTCATGCAATTAGAATTGGTAACGCTTGAGATTTCTCGATATAAGTTAATAACATTAGAGTAAGATTTTGTCCTTTCTTTCTTTTCTTTTTCTGTTCACCTTAGAACAACTTATTTCCAGCTTTGGGGACAGAACTCACACTGACATTCTGTGTAAACTTCATGGATGTTTACTTCTACAAAAGACTGAATTAGTATTGGGAAAATTATAAGCAGTAATTAATGTTTCCAAAATGTTCAGAATATGTTAACACTACCACTATGTAAATCACTACAACGGTTACATCCTGAGATCCTATGGGATGTTGTTTTGAACCTTATTTTACTTTTAGTTTGTTTTGAACAGTTAGTTGAAAACCACCAGCTATGATTTGTAAAGATTCAGCCAACAGTGAATCTACAGATGTTATTTCAAATATTAGAAATCAGTTTCTTCATTATCACTACATTCTCTGTTAAGGGTGATAACTATGATGTATTAATTGATCAAAGGTTTGAATGGGAAAAGATCAAACATTTTCCAGACCAGTTTTATTTTGAGTACACAAAAGGCTCAGCCTCCTTAATGCAGGACACAATGTGGACCAGGTTTTAATTGCACATTCTGCATTAACAGCGTGCTAATTATTCTGCTTTAAGTTTCTCTTCACAGGCGCGCTGCTAAACCTGGGAACCTTTTCTGAAGGAAGACTCGCGGTTTGTGCCAAATGTCATAGTAAGGTAGGAAAACTATTAATGGATATTACAGAAAGCCAGCAGCTGCTGATACTTTAGATGTGCTTCAAATTCAGTGATTTAAAAACAAACAGTCTATATAGTATAAAGAACTAAATCAGAAGATAGAGAGACATGTGAAAATTATGTGACTATGTTAGAATAGGTCATGATTCAAATTAATTAAATAGAAACCTTCAATATGAACCACCTAGTGATTATCAAGGCACAAAGTAGAATGTAAAATTAACATGTGTACCTGTAAATTATATGGAATTATACAAAAGAAGCTGCTAAAATAAATAAATCAGGAAAACTTAAATTAAGACTGTCTACAACATAAAATAAATTAATAAATAAATAAAATGTAGCCTATGCGAAGTATTTTAAAGACAATGAATTTCCATAAATTAGAGATTCTATGAATCCTTAAATAATGCACTAGATGTACCTCTGAAAAACTTTTAAGTAAAAACTAAGAAATCAACATTCAGACTAGCTTCACAATAATAATCCAGGATGTTTATTTAAGTTAGACCTTTTTTCTCTCCCCAGCATCAGGACTAGGTGTTTACTCAGTAAGATACAGAAATAGAGAATAATGTTTCAAATGTTTTTGTACAAAATGTTACTTGGATTTTTGAATAAAACTCTTACATCCTAAAGTGAGAGCAACATGTATTTAATTCAATATATGAGCTTGAAACAGAACAAAAGTAGCAGATCTGGTTCAAGTGAGATGAAGAACCTATTATATTAATAGATGTAAGAGGTTAGTTATGCTTCCCAGATTAGATTAGATGATTAGATTAAAGCAGTAGAATGAAAACTGTTTACCTAACTAAAGATTAATATAGAAACAGACTAAAATACAGTTCTAGCTCAAAGCCAAATAAAAAGTATGTTAATACTTACTCAATTTTCTTTTGTGTTTCGAAAGACATTTTTCTGTCCGTCTCTCTCTCTTGCTTGCTCCATAGAGATAGGAAACTTCGCATTCCTGATTAAAAATAGCTTCTGTGCAGTGCTGCACACACTCATTCAAAGTCCAGGAAGAAAACAACCTTTTATTTTTCTATTGGCAAAGAACCACAGGAATGATTAAGGTTAAAGTGGACACACTAACTTGTTTATGAATATCCAAGACGAAACTATGTTTATAAATATCAAGACGAATCTTAAAAGGTTGCATTCCTAGTTATCTGTAAATTTGAGCCAACTAATATCTAACAGAATAAACATTATAAATAAGTAAAAGTAAAATGTATCTCTGCAGTTTGCAAGATCAAGGATTAGTTTTATTTAGGAAATCGTGGACTTTATACAAAATAAGATGAAAAAGTTAATCATAATTTCTGTCTCCACACGCAACGCAGATTGTCACACATGTTCTTATTACATTTCTAACAGTAAAATACTGGATAAAAACAGGTTTTTACAACTGGAAAAGCACCTTAAGATTTGAATTCAGGAATATTATGTAAATGAGATTATATGATCCAAGTGCATAAACTGTCAATAAATTCTAGATCTAGATGTCTTTACAAATGTTGTTATACAGCTACCAGAAAGCCAGAAATGCAGATTGTCTTTAAAAATAATGGGATGGCACTCAACTTGTTTCCAGAGGAAAAGATTTTTGCTTTTTTTCTCATTATTTCTATGCTATACTGAAATCTTTAGCACTTTTTACTGCTCTTGTGCATGAAAAACCCTGGTTAACAAAATTTGAACAGAAGGCTAAGATAAGAGACAATATTTTCAGTGTTTAAATTTTGGGGGCAAGGATCACAAAATTGCCCCAGATGATGCCTTCCTCTTGACAAAATGGCTGAGCCTTGGTGCGGCTATGGAGCCTGAAAAAAGAACACCTGGAGAGCTG
>JAGKQL010000056.1:2390313-2410361 GCA_018398635.1 Cyprinodon brontotheroides | reverse complement strand
TCATCTTTGGTTACTGTCTTCCCCTCTGGCTGCTTTTGTGGGCTTGTTGAGGGTTTTTGCAGTTGTTGAACAGTGTCTGTTTTCTTCTTTGGCATGTCTTCCACTCGGTGTGGCTTATGCTTGGTCTTTTTGGGAGGCAACTTTTTAGATTGTTCTATCAACTCCTTGAGGCTTATTCTTGTCATATTGGGTGGCGGTCGTTTCTCTTGGGGTTTTTCTTGGGGTTTTTCTTGGGGTTTTTCGACTGGTAACTCTTCTGGTGTTGGTGATAAAGCTGCTGTTTCCTTTTTCAATACTTTTTCCTCATACGTTGCTATGTTCGCCTTTAATTGTAGAAGTTCTCTACGTTGTGAATATCGTCTAAATAAATCTTTCAGGTTTTTTTTGTATGCCATTTCCTCTAAATCAATTTCCGGATTCATACATGATGTTTCTAATGGAGTCATGTTTTCCCATTGATCTTTCCCAAAGAGGCCTACAAGGGTACCAGTGTTTGTCCAGAGTTTCACATTGTAGTTCAACTCTGCAGTAATTATTTTTTTACCAGCAGGATCACATGCCACACTTACCAACTCAGAAAGCCCTGCTACCCATGATGCTAACAGCGGAGGAGACTGTAAGGGGAATTTCTGCCCATTCATTGTCTCAAATTTTTCATCTTCAACTGTTGTTTGAAGGCCAAATTTCTGAATATCATACAAACAAACTACTCCTTTGCTATCTCCTGTGACAAGAATTGTGTCTTTTTCTGACACCGACACGCAAGTAATCTTCACATTATCCCCTTTTACTAGCTTGAACCTACATATCATTCCTCCATTTGCTTTTGTTGACCAGGCAGTAACGTAGGAACCCGCTATAATTAACAGTGTAGCTAACTGAGAACTAACCTCTCTGGTCCTGAGACATTTCACCAAATAAGTTCTTTTTGTTCCTTTACTTACCATCTTCGTAGAATCGAGAAATTTATTGTGGTATGATGCAACATTGTATATTTGTGGGCTGTTTGTTGATGATTTTACATTACAGGTGAGAATATTTCCATCGGTGCATGCTGAGATAAGTATGTCTTCATGGTAATCCATGGAGCAGACATTGAGTAATAATGAATGCTCGCAAACTACTTTTAATTTTCCTTCAGTGTCCACTCGGAAGATTTTTGAGGAATTCTTTGTGGAAAATAGCTTTTCTTCATTTGTGCAGAGCATACTGGTGACGTCACCTGGAAATGCTTTTAAGACATCAAGCAATTCTCCACTGTTAAAGTTCCACTGTTTAACTGTCCTGTTGATAACTGTGATCAGTTTGCGTTGGGTTTCGTTGAAGGAAATGAAACACGAAATTAATTTTTTTTCTTTGTCTTCGGGAGAAATGTTGAAATTCATTAGAGCTCTTCCATTATAAATATCCCACACTTTCAGCTGACCTTTCTGACAAACAGAGATAACTTGTTGGTATTTGGTGTGATAGAGCATACTGCATAAAGGTTGTCTATGGGACGTCATGGACATATGATATTTCTTGGTTCCCCTTCCAAAACATTTTCCAATTATTGTGTTGGCCACATACAACTCATTGTTGTAGACGTTGTAAAGAGCACTGGTGATTGGGGAATTCTGTACCAGTTCACTGGGATTAAGCATCTCTATGCAGGTCAAGCTCATGTCACTCCAGATAAGTATCTTTTTGTCTTCTGATATGCTGATGAATACATTCTCCACAGGATTGTACAGAATGTTGGTGACAACATTTTTGTGTCCTTGTAATTCTTTAAAATGACTGGTTTGGAGGTAAAGCCACGCGCGTATTTTGCCCTTTCGTCCCCCCGTCAAAATATGGCCCGTTCTCGGAGAATAAGCGACACAATTGAAGTACTCTTGGTATTTTGGGCTATTAAGCACCATTTTGCTCATAATGGGTTTCTCCCCTTCTTCAAAGACGCACTTAATAAATCCCATTGTTGAAGCTCTTTGACCACATACTATAACAGACTTTAAATCGGGCATGTATCTGACTTGTGTGCAAATGTCATTGAAAACAGAAACCGTCAAAGTGTCATGGCAGTCGCATTTATGTTCCAGCAGTGATGAGAAACTTTCAGTTTTTGGATAAAACTTACGACCCTGTAGAAAGCAGTATAAATGTTCCTCAAATATGTTGTATGAGACCAACACATACAAATATCCTCTTGAGTCGCCGCAGATAAAAATTCCTACTTTCCCAGATTGGTAGTAGTCCATAGCTGTAATGTCTTCACCCGTGAAGCAGAATTGAATCTTTGGAGTATCACGAAAAATTTTATAAAAAAACATTTCTCTATCAGATGTTGAGACAACCATCGTTTTTTGAGCGTTGATGTACACCATGTCTCTAACTTGAATTTTGGGAATATTAGAATAAGGAATCCTGTCCTTTCCTTTGTAATAAATGGGTACATTTTGCAATGGTTCAAAGTTATTCGACCACAAAGTCATTATGCCGTTTGAAGTCACAGTGGCGTATTCACAGATTTTGTAAGGTCTGAGAGGTTCCAATGAACAACGGCTCCTAAAATCCAGAAATTCACTGAATTTTGGGTACATAACTGTTTTCACAATGTTTCTTTTAAACATAGTTTTTGTATATGTAAAATCAGTAGGCAAGACATTGTTCTTTAAGTCCATATCCTTTGTTTTTTCATCTTTCTTCAAAGAATAGTCCAACAGTTCATTTAGGTCCACAGTTCCATCACAATTTGTGTCAATTTTCATGTGCAGTAGTTCAACGTCTTCCATGGTGATTTGGGGACATATTTCCTTCATCACATTATACAATTCATCAATGTCCAAGCCTCCGCTTTCATCAGTATCTGCCTTTTTGAACAATTTACAGACCTCTTCAAGATTTTTTCCCTGGAAAAAATTGTCTATTTCCTCATTAGTCAAAACGCCCTTTCTGCTCTCCTGCTCAGTATGTTGGCCTTTTTCCATGTTGTACTTTTCAGATAAACAAGCTTCCATTAAATAAAATATTTGCATATACTAACTCCAGTGACCAGTCACCTATGATTCCTGTCAGGACTAATGTCAAGTGTAGAATTCTGCACTCTGAAAGTCTGTGATGTCAGACAAGAATTCTGGGCGGGGCTTTGATGACGTCATCATTTCACGGGGAGGGGCCTTTCATATTTTTCCTTTTCCTTATTTTTTCAGTGTCCTGTCTGGCAATGTGGCAATAAGAATAATTGTCTTGATGCCAAAAAGAGCCCAACAGATTTTACTTTCACAAGTGTAGCAGTATGGCAATTGCCATATTGCTCCATTTGTTTCATGCATATAAATTGCTTTATTATAATTATGTAGGGAGTTTTAGAGAAAAACAGACAGAAATAGAAAAAAACAGAAGAAAGAAAAGAGAAAAAAAAGAGAAAAGATGAAAGAAAGAGGAGATAGAAAGGAGACAATGACAAAACATTTTCAGTCTGCTTCATCACCTGCAACGAGATGTAAAAAGAACAGCACAACCAAAAGACATGGTACGAGACATACAATAAAGCAACACCTTGAAACTATCGCTGAAGTAGTATTAATAAGTCTGACATGTACTCTGTGTTAAATGAAGATATGAATGTAGACTTTCTGTATGGAAGTGAGTCTCTGAGTACCTGGAACCAAGCACCTGTAATTGTTTGTGAGGGTGCACTTGTGCATGTAAAGTTTATCCATAGAGAAAATGCTCAATAGTGGTTGTGGAGAGCCGAAGAGTCACACCCCCCAGAGTACTGAGTCCAGCGCCGGGAGACCCAAAGCCCCAGACACCCAAAGGGACCCCAAGAGCGAAGGCACCAAGGAGGAGCCAGCAAGGAAATCAGACCAAGCACCAAGAGAGGAGGAGAGACAGCCCCGAGGAAGCCCCCAGCCACCGCGCAATGCCGGGCGCCGGGGGCCAGTCCCATAGGCTCACCGGCAGCCGGCCACCCTGAAGTGAATCCGGTCCTGGGCCCCAGGGATCCGAGGCCCCAGGAGCCCCAGCAAGGCCCCGGCCGGCCAGGGCCCTCGGAGAGGCCGCCAGGAATGAGCCAGTAGCCACCGGGGCATCCACCCCCAAACCCCGAGCTCCACCAGTGCACCGGTGAGCCCCGACGCCAGCCAGCGGAGGGAGAGCAGGACGGGGGAATGGGCTCCGCACTTAGCGGAGACTTGAGATGTGTTGGGGAGAGGGGGCAGTTCAGATCCCAACCTGGGAGAAAAAAATTTATATCGAATAAAAATTAAATAAAAAAACTCACAATCTCAACCACGCTTTCCCTCCCTAGTGCCCCCACTGCACCACAGAAAAAGGAAAAAACTCGGACACACATTCACACATAACACTCACATCCAATAATACCAGCACCAAAGACCCGGCGGTACCGCTGGTTGGTCCCGGGATTATCGGATGACGCAATAAGTGAACCTAAGAGGGGTGGGGCCCTTTCTGTCATTTTTTTTTTTCTCCAAATCTGTTTGTCTTTTTACATTTCAGAGACATACAGACAGATAACTCACAAGTGCACAAAACACCTAACAAAACCAAAAGAAAACACATTAACAAATTAAACATTCAAGGCGAAAAGCATTTAAAGATTACAGTGAGACAAAATATTTTAAGTTTGTTATCTCAGGGGTGTATGTTGAGACTTAGTCCAAGATATTTAACCACAGTCCACAAGCTAGGTATGAGGTAATGGCATCGTCCTCCCTGGTTCTAGGCATCCCGACATCAATGTTTTCGTTTCATACATTTTTTGAAAAGGTGAGTACATTTGGAATTAGCATGAAGATAACAGACTTACAGCCACTATAAGAATAAAGACAGAAGCAGAATTTGCCAGAGTACATTCAGTCAATCCTCATGAGTATTCAAATTTTCCAAGAATAGCAAAAATTTTTCCCATATCTTTTTGAACACATAGTATTTACCCTTAATCATCAAGGTGAGTTTCTCCAGGCCAGAGAGCTTGATAGTGTAGACATCCAAGTTTTAAGTTGGGGTCTGGTTACAGATTTCCAGGACCTGGCTATACTATATTTAGCCTGCACCAAACAATAAATTATGGACTTTTGATCAACCTTGCTTATTTGAGTTTGAGTGGGAAAAATTCCTAAGACACACAACCTAGGACAGAGATTATGTTTTATTACCGACGGTAAGTGAAATTTTATCCAACACCTTCCAAAATTTCTGAATCTCAGGACATTCGCAAAGGCAGTTAAATAAATTACCTTTATCTCCACACTTAGCACATGTATCCAGAATGTTGGGGTTAAATTTATTTAGTAGTGTTAGAGTAACATATGTTCTCATCAACCATTTGTATTGGATTAACTTAAATTGAGTACTAATAGATTGTGTCTGTGCCTTCCAACAGGCCCTCTGCCATTCCTTTACTGATATATTACATTTCAAGTCTTCACACCATGCCAATCGTTTGTATTCTGAGGATGTCTGGGAGCTGTCTTTGATGAAGTTTTAAAAACGGGAACTTAGGTCCTTCTTCAAATGGTCATTTGTTGCCAATTCTTCTATAGAAGTAAGAATAGGCAATGTTAGAGACTTTTGAGTACCCATTACAAAACTTCTGATTTGCAGAAACTTAAAAAAAGAGTTTAGTTGGAATGTCAAATTTTTGTTTCAAATCTTCAAAAAACTCATCATAATCCCTTTATCAAATAAGTGTGAGATTTTGCATAAACCTTTAGCAAACCATGTTCTAAAACCGATGTCTGTCCTACCTGGTTCAAATGACATATTGCCCCAGATCGGGGAGAATTGGGATAGTGTTGGTATTTCATTTTGTTAAAGTATTTTTAACAAATGGGTTGGAAGTATTTTTTTAATAATTCTTTGTATTTCCTTGAGTATAGATATGAATTTAGGGATAAAGGAGTGGCATTTATATTTTCTATTTTTACCCACGACAGATCAGTTGCTGAAAACCAGCAAGATGCGCTAGAGAGCTGAGCAGCCCAGTAATACCACTTGAAATTTGGCACAAAATGTTTCAATGAATTAATACCCTACTTTATAGAAAAGTGTCTCATAAAAGCAGATCTAGTTCAACACATCATATTGGTTAATATAGCAAACAGAAAGCTAACAAAATGTACAATAAAGAAATGGTTTTAGACTTAGAAGGTTTCTGATCTACTCTGAATCATGCATTACACACAGATCAATAAAAATTTTCAATACTCCAAAAAAGCAAACGACAAAAAGATCCTTCTTTCTACTTTGGCAATTATGGCTTTATTTTAATTCACCCCTTAGTTACCGCTGCTCAGGTCAAAGTAGATTTAAACTACATAATTAACCTACATAATTGCCTTGTAATACCATGACAATCCAGACCTAAATTAAATGACTATGTGAACTAAATGTTTTACATATTGAAAGGAAACAAGGAAAATGTTGTAATAGCAATAGAAGGAAACATTTACATTTGAATAGATATAAACGAGAACAATGAGAGAGAAACATCCAAAGATCTATGTACCTTTTCACCTGGCTCTTCATCCAAAAATAAACAGAATGCAATGCAATATTTGGTTTGGATATAATTTAGGGATTCATTTTGGTAGAAATTAAATAAGGTTTAGCATCACCTATTGTGAGCTGGAAGAGATAAAATAATGATAGTTAGACAAAGGGGTTTTGTACGCTTGGCAGAGGATGATCAGCCACATATAGTTTCTTAAGAGCAGGAAGAGCCATGCTGCTGAGAGCGAACCATCAGTGTGGAGCATGAAAGCTAAAAGAGTGCAAAGATGCATTTCTACACAAGCACAACTGGAAGAGCAGAATTTGTTAGAGTTGAGCGCGTGGTACCGGACCATCCGGGTTATTTTCTCTCCTGTCGCTGCTGCCATGATCCATCTGTGGTCATGCAGAATGAGCACCGCTGCACGGCAGGTGGGCTACGTGACCAAACAGGACGCAGCAGCACGGCTGATACTGCTTGGCAGATTACAGTTCCATGATGCAGTTTATAAGTCTGACCAACTACTTGCTAATTTTTATTTAGTGACGTCAACTAAAATCAAACCTATGACTCAGAGACTTAGTCATCAAAGATCCATGTTTAGCTCGTCAGTTTTCGTTATCGTCATGAAAAAAAAGGAGCATCAACGAAATAATTTTGTCATCATTGATGAAAACAACACTGCTTGAGACATTTTAGTCTCGGCAGCTTTTTACTTTTTATTAAATTCATAAACTTTAACACATAAATGGATAAAAACAAAAAACATAGCATAAAAAAGTACAGTTTAGGTTAAAGTCCATTAAATTCGACCTCTTCCAGGTGATTTGTCTCTCCTCACAGCGATAGGTTTACATTGCCCTTCAGCTTCCCGCTGCTCAGGCTGTGAATCATGGCGATCATGGCCGAGTTTTTGTTAAGCTCCTCTTCTTTTTGCTTCAACTTGACCTCCAGCTGATCTTTCTGCAGCTCCAGAGATGACGCCTGCAACACGGTAAAGGTTCGGGATTTGATTCAAAGGCTCAACAATAAATAAATCAGATCATCTTTTTTTTTTATGTTCATTTTGGATCATTATCCTGAGTGGAGTGGAGAGGGCCACCAGGGGAGTGGTGGCCTAATGGTTAGGGCATAGAGCTTGGAATCCTAAGGTTGGACATTTGAAACTAGGGCTGGACGATATAGAAAAAAAGCTTATCATTAAAAAAAATGCTTATTAATCGATATCGATAATTATTGAAAAGATTTGAAACCATATTTTATGTGCAGCTTTGCCTGGACATTTTATGATATTGCTAAATTATTTAATTTTAATAAAGAACACAAACACAGACTTCCAATTAAATATTTATTTAACCAACTTTTTTAACCATAACAGAATTGTTTTAAAGAAAAATAACTTAAGAGACCTGAGTTATGTTATTAAATACTGACAAAGAATAAACTAAAGTGACCAGAAAAGTGACCAAAAGAAATATAACAAATAAATAAATAGAATACCCTATTTGGGTGGGAATAGTCCACCACCAGCTTGTGGTAATTAAAAGATTGTAGGACTAGGCTACCATGTAAACAAACTCCACTCAACAAGAACAAAAACCCAAACAAAAATTAACTCACTCTTTAGTCTAGCATTTCTATGGGGCATTTTTTCTCACCCCCATTCTTCTAGAGGTGCTGCTGGCACCTCGTTATGGTTCAGCTGAGTTTCCTGCTTTAACCTGAGTTATTACTTTGAAGTTTCTGGCCCCTCAGCATTTTTCTCTCAACTGTTAGAACTACGTGGGAAACTGCCCAGAACTGAAAATATATATATATTTTCGAAGATTCCTCGGGAGGGGCGGCGCGAATCTTGGCGCGGGGCCTACACAGCTTCGTACTCCTGTGGGTGTGGCGGCTGAGATGATGATAAAAAAGTTGGTTTCGCGTTATCAGACTTACGTTTTCACTGGTTCCCGACACATTTTCCAGATGACTGTGGTTTGTTTTTTGTCTGACTTGCCATGACCGAAATACTGCCAAACTGGCGAACTACAAAAACCCTTCTTTGGAACAATTTCCTCCGCCTCTCCTTGCTGCGACATCTTCATGTGCTCTGTGTTGAGATTTGAGAGGGCGGCGCTTTGCGTTGGCGTGCCTGGGTCCGCGATTGTGATTGGTTGGGAGGAAGTAGTGACTAGCATAAACCTACATGCTAGGCTACAATGAGAAGGAAGGAAAACTGCGTTTTCTTTATCGAACTTTTATCGACCCTTTTTATTCTATTGCCACACGTCTATCGATCGATATATATCGTTATTGAATTATCGCCCAGCCCTATTTGAAACCTACTCCCACAGACTGCCACTCTGGGTCCCTGAGCAAGACCCTTAACCCCCCGACTGCTCCCTGGGAGCCCCACAATGGCAACCCACTTCTCCACAAGGGGATGGGTTAATGTAGAGTAAATTTCGTTGCGCTGTACTTGTGACAATGTAATGACAATAAAAACGCTGGAAAAAATCAATCAAAACCAGCTACATCAACCAGCTGCCATCTGAGAAAGATAAAATAGATTTTATCCACAGGCCACTATGGTCCTGAATGATGCAAAACAGAACCAGGATACTGTTACTGCTCATATTCATTTTATTTTCCGTTTGGCGAAAACAGTAGCAGAAAATCCCAGAGAGGCTGGCCGGTGTCAGATCAGCATACCCTGTCACAGACATGTTCACAAGTCATTTTTGCAAGTCCAAGTCAAGTCTCAAGTCTTGAGAGCTCAAGTCCAAGTCAAGTCTCAAGTCTTGAGAGCTCAAGTCCAAGTCAAGTCTCAAGTCTTGAGAAGGCCTGTCGCAATAATCAATTAATCGCACAAAAAATTCTAATCACTTGATTCATTAAAAAAAGTGCAATAATTTTCGTGCCTGCTTGTTTCTCCTTGTGTTTACATGTCCGTCACTGAGATGGTATAGCTTAAAGGTCGCTATTATATCTATGGAATTATCATTATCTTGAACTGCTAAATGAAAAATACAAAATAAAAAGCACACATGCAAAAAAAATTTCCAGATAAATTTTTGCATTTTTTTTTTCTTTACAGTATTTACCTGACATTTTTGGTTACAACTTTTTCTAGTTTTAGCAGTAAATGTCTGCTCTTTTATTTTTAAGTGAAAATGAGGACTGTGGGGAAAAAAAACAATCACAATCCTGCCTTTTATTAATACATATGAGGTTAGCAACTACAAGAGATAAAGAAAAACCCTAACAGCAGGACAATAACAATACTTTTTTAAAAGAAAGATTGTGGCAATAACTTTTTGTAACTTAATGACATGGCGGGCAGTATTTTCAATTCAATTCAGTTTATTTATTTAGCGCCAATTTACAACATTATTCACAACATATTTCTCCTCTACCACTGGCATGAAGCTTTTAAAGCTGGGCTTGTCGATCAAAGACAAGGGGAGGTTGCATGAAATAATAAGGTCCTGAATTATTGCCTTATGTCTGTGATGTCCCTGGCTGTACACCTGCATTAGATGTGGTGGACCAAGCATTGTGTATTTTTTTCTAAAGCTGCTGCAGTTTGCTTGCTCTTTTATTCCCGCCTTATGTAAAGTTTTTTCAGCTAGCGGCAAAGGTTCATTATGAGCGGTGGCACTGACTAAAACAGGGGGTAATCATCGCTTCCATACCTGTATGGGTTGCATGCATGCTTGCGCACTGGCATATATGTCATGTACTGTTGCGTCAGTGTGCGTCAGTGTGTTGCACAGGGAAAAATATGATTTATGGTTTTCTTTTCATTTTAATGTTAGTTTTATGCTTTGCATGTTTGGAAGATGAAGATATGATTTGTTTTTCTTTGTATTTTATTTATTTGAACTTTTGTGTTGTTTTTGATGTTTCTTTTTTATATGATTGTTTTCCTTTATTTTAGACTTTTTGAATTTTCCTGCATGTTGGGTTGTTTTGGTTTGTTTTTCCCTTGTGACAATCCATGCGCACTGGACTGAAGTAGTTGTTGTCTGAGGGATTGCATTAATTAAGGTAGCATGGCGTAAATTGCTAGCGCTCAGGTGTCAACAGGGGCTGATTAAAGCCCGACATAAAGAGGAGTCTGAAGGAGAGGAGAGGAAAACCCGGGATCTGCAGGTGACAGAGGAACTTGGCCAGCTGCGGGGAAGGCGGAGGCCCCGGGGATCACGTGCGCTAGATGGCACCAGTATGGAGTGGGACGCGATGGGGCAGAGGAGGAACCTTCGCCTGTAAGTAGCGCTCCCCCTGGCAAAAGCATAAACAGGGAATATATCTTTCCGACAGGGTTTTGGCGGCGTGGATGCTGCCGTTTGAACTCTTCTCAGGTTTTATCAGGAAGAAAAGGACTATTATGCCACTTTTGCTGTGGCTTTTTGTATAAATAAAACACTTGAACACTTGAGTGCTTCGCGGTTTGGGTCTTTGAGTTGTTTTGCTCCCCCTTGTGTCAAAGACTGAGTGTGGGGCCATACTGGCCACAAGTGCTACTTTTTTTTTTTTTTACCTCTTTTGTGTGCGGGTAAGGCGAGCGGCGATCAGTCAAGTTAGTAAAACAAACACTTGAATAAGTGTTTTACACTGGAATAAAATATTGTTCACAAGTCAGAAATCCCACGAGGTCTCAGTGGAGTCTGAAGTCCTTCAAATGCAAAAGTCCAGTGAGTCGGTCTTGAAGTCATTAAATATGCGACTTAAGTGCGACTTCGAAAGTAACGAGTCACAAACTTACGAGTCCCCATCTCTGCCCTGTCAGACCAGCATACCTATAGTCAATACGCACGCGCAAGACTTCCGATTTGCGTTTATCCCTTCAGTTTTGTACGAAAAATAGACATGAAACTTCCTTGTCGGGCGTGTATCTCTTTGGTCGTGTACAAAAAGACTATTTAATTACTCACTTTTTGGTGTTTTTTGAAGCGTATGACGATCTGACCTTAAATAGTTTTTTTTTGCACATGACTAAAGGAATACACGCCCGTTGAGGTATTTTAATGTCTATTTTTCATACAAAACTGAAGGGATAAACTAAAGGGATAAATGGGTATTGATTATGGGTATGCTGATCTGACCAGGTATGCTGATCTGACAGAACACCGGCCTCAGGCAGCTACTTCCTAGTGACAGCTCACCATCAGTCTGTGGGGCTATGGAGGTGCTTCTGATCTTAATGTGGAAAAGCATTGAAAATGAAGCACAGGAAGCTTCTTTGCTGCTCAAATCATGTTTGGTGTGAACGCAGCCTATCTGTCTCACCTCCATTAAATGCTCTGTTATCCTTCCCAGTTTGAAGACTAGTAAAAAAGAACTCTTCTGTTTGACATCATTAGATTACTGATGAACAGTTTCAGACACTGATGAAATTAAAAATAAAACGTTTTAACGATCTCACAAATGTGGATATAAAATATATTTGAGATTTTTTCCAGCTAGCATTAATGTTTATACATTAAAGCTTTGATTTTAGACTGTGCTGCTGCCATAAGAGATGAGTTTCTTCTAAGGGTCTTAACTTGCTTTAGCAGAGGGAAAACCTCAGATCCTGCCTCACATGATTCGTATAAATCCAGTTAAGCATAAAGCGGAGGTCAGCTGTGTGCTTGGTGTTCGGAAACGCAGCCTCAGTTAGTGGTTATAAATCTGACTGCAGGAAGAATAGAAAATGTATCGATCTGTGTGGATTAACGCTCACCACAAACTTTACTGGTTCTAAGCCGCTCTTAACCGGGTTTTTATAGAACCAGTAAATAACAAACAGCTTTGGTTGAAATAAAGCCTCCTTTTTTAGCTGTAGGGTAACCAGGACAAAGGCTAACGGCTAAACTTTTACCTTGATGCTGGCGTCCTTCCTGGCTTGTTCCGTCTTGCTCAGTTCCTTCCTGAGAAGGTCCACCGTCTCCTCCAGGTCCCTCCTCTTCTGCTCCTCCAGCTTCAGCTCCTCCTCTTTAGATCGCAGCTCTGCGTGTAGACCTAACAGGACACAATTACAAATAAACAGCATAAAAGGAGGCATTCCAAAGATTTACAGCCGATATTATCAAACTATAACCGAGTTTAAGAGGCTAAATCACTGCTGCTTCACCACATGAACGGCTCAGACCGACCTGTGATGTCACTGTTTTTGTTCTTCAAGTCCGACTGAAGGGATTTGATCTCCTCCTCTCTTTCCTGCAGCGTTGATGTGATTCTAAACAGCAGAGGGATTAGAAAAGCTTTGGATATTTATTTGGTTCACATACAGTGTAGCTACCAGATCTGCTTATGTCCTGCGCATGCAAGTGACGTTAAGGGCGGATTATACTTCTGCAACCGCACCCATCAAATGTCGCTTGGGTCTGGTCGCGAACCAGTTTTGCTGGTATGCTTCTATTGTACTTCCAGCCGGCACCATCAACCGTTCATCCTAGTTTTCCATTATTGTTATTACTCTTCGGTTTTTAAAAATGGCGCGCCCCGGCACCGAATTGAGAAGGACGACCACACAGCCGGAAATGCAAACCAAGGACCAATCACAGTTGCTTTTTGTCTGCTCACTTCTGCTTGAGGTCTGCGCGGGTTTGCGACCGTCCGACGCATAGTCAGGATTTTTTTGAGGTGTGCAACGACGGTTGCAGAATCTCTGCGCGGGGGGCGTGGTCGGGCACGGAGACAGATTTGATAGTTGCAGAGGCTGTGTCAGAAGTATAATTTGGCCTTTATGCTTCATGACTGGCTGAACATTGCAACATAATGTAAAACATTGTGGTTTCCTAGAAAACGATAACATCACGCAGCGTCGGGAGCATCTGTAGCGTTAGCGTGTCTAATGAATGATCAAGTTTTACCTGATTGATAACAAAACTGAAAAAAATCTGTTTAAGGTGAACAAAGTAACTGCGAGGCCATGTTATAAAGCGGGAGAGCTGAGTAGCACTACAGCTAGCTGTGCTCAGAAGCTAACAGGTTAGCCTCTTTTAGCTTGGTCAGTTAGCCATTTTAAGCTACAGTACTTTTAGCTTTGTGTTAAAAACAACTGTTTGCCTTCTTTAAGTAAAATAACTGTTTTGTCAAAAATCTCTATGAAAGTGATTTTTTTTTAAGATCCTCCTCTGCGCTCAGATCTTGATAAAAAGAATAAAAATAAGCTGAGACTTTTGTGTCAACATGGCAGAGCTCAGTCTGTCTTAGAACACAGTACTTTCCTTCAAGACTGACGATGATTGTTTTCTACTTGCGGCTACTTTAGATCGGCAATTTGAAATAGTAGCAAATATGGGTAATAATATGTTGAAACTCCAAAAGAGATTTGATCCTTAAGAAATGGGTTGAATAAAGTTTGTCCGAGTGGAGTTGCCATATGAGGACGTCATAAGAAGGGGCGGGGCCCCCAGCAGATCTGGTACCTACACCAGAAAGTAAACTACCATTAAAGCCTCCGGCTGTGATGAAGAGTTTCCTACCTGTCCTTCTGCTGCTGAAGCATTTTGTGGTCTTTCTTCAGAGCGTCGTTCTGTTTGTTTAGAGACATGTGAGCCGCCTGCACCTCCTTCAGCAGACGCTCTGTTTCATTAAACCTGCAGTTAAAAAAATAAAAAGACACATCAGATCAGGCATTTTCTTCAAGGAAAACAAGGTTTCGTCTTTAAGATCTGCATCATTAAGCAAACGTTACGACCAGAGCCTGAACTGCTTCAAGTTAACGGGATCTACTGATGGACATAAACAGAGATGTTTACATAAAATAAAAATGTGAGGTTTACTCTGATGATCTGTCTGCCTGTTACCTGTTGAGCAGGGCGTTGTAGGCTCCTTTGAGAACTTGGTGTTCTTCAGAGTCCTTCTGCAGCCGGTCTTTGTGCTGCAGCAGCAGCTTCATGTCGGCTTTAGCTCGCTCCATCTCCAGCACCTGGTTACTCAGCTCGCCCTGCAGATCCTCCCGTCGACGCTCTGTATCCTTCAGCAGACCTGCCAGCTTCCGAGCCTGCAGAGAGGAGAGTGACTGCAGATAAAAAAAAAAATAAAAAGATCTGAGCTCCCGCTCATGGTTCAGGTTAAGTCAAGATAATGAGGAGGCCTATTAAAGAGAAACCGAGGTAAACATGACCTGATAACATCTGATGACTCGTCTACTCATCCAGCATCAAACAGCGAAGATCTCATTCTTTCCCATCACCGCAAATACTGTCATAAGTGAATCTTAAAATAAGTGCATTTTCTATTAGTTTGAGCAGGTAAATAAGAAGATCTGCCCATAGAATGAGTATTTAAATGAGAATCATATTATTCACTTGATTACTTCAGGCTTGAGACCCAAAGACAAACTGCTGTGTCATCAGCACGCACCTTTTAAAAAACATAGGGGCTTAAATCAGTGACACCATAGCTGGTGTAACGTATCCATGGCTACCAGTAATGTTTCACTGTCAGACAGCTGAACCAGATATAGACAGCATTATAAAGCTCAGCCAGACCATTCAGTCTGTTGGACTACTGTATTGAAGGCAGGACTAAGGTGATTAGACCTGAATCAATAACCTTTAGAGCAGGGGGAACCAATTACAGATCAGAAAGTATCGAAAATCATCAACCAATAAAGGGCCGGAGACATTTTTAATATAATCTGTTACTTTAAACAGAATTTAACACTGAGATAAAATTAGGTGTTTATGCATCCATGTTTGACATTGAATTTTTATACAATTTTACAAAATTCAATGTAAAAAAATTATATAAAAAAATATATATTAGAAAAATTGACAATTTTTCCATTTTAAAATCTAAAGTGTTCTTTTAAGTAGAGAGCAACAATCTTTCAGTTTGGTATATAGAAAATTTCCTGATTCGCATATTTTATAAAATACCTGAACTGATCGTTTGTTATTTTTTTTTCTATTTTCTGTCTTAATGTTGGCAGTGGGCTTTTTATGCTGCCCTGCAAGGTACTTTAAACCTGGTTTGAATGGAGACTAAGTCATTCTAAATCACATATCAAGGAAGCTCATTTTGATCCTGCATCCATGTTTATTTTTGATTCTGTTCATGGTGGAGAAGTCCTGCTTCACAGCAGCAGGTTGAGCCAAACATCCTCTAAATTTCAGGATCATCTTTTGAGGCACCATTTCACTTTTTCTTTCCGTGAGTTCACCACGGTTCTTTTTAGCAGTCCACACTTTCTGCGCTCTTTTTTTCTCATCATCCTCTCCTTCTTTCCCATGCAGCCCGGCACCACAGGTTTGCCTGCTGTGTCTAAAAGTAGCGAGCAGCAGCAACCAAGACTGACAGCAGCTCATTGGATCACGTGTAGCCTGGAGGACTTTACCATATAAACAGGAGAATGTGAAGTGATGTATAAATGTTTTAAATCAGGTTGGGTCCAGATTAGCCAGCAGTTGGGTCCAGATCCGGACCCCAGTCTGCTAATCCGTGAGCTCTGGTGGCAGATGTTTCCCTTCAGGGGTTCAAGTGTTCTTGAGTCATTCTACTTTTTAGGATCGCTTCCAATCGTCGAAGCAACCCTGATTGGATCGACTTTATTTTAGCCACAAACAAACCTGCAATGAGACCTTTTTATATCATATCTATTTATGTGAGCTATCCTTAAAACTATATCACAGGTCATGCAGACTGGAGAAACTGGGTTTTGGCTCTAAATATTTCCCATGCTTTTCAATGATTATTGCAGTGAAAGAGAGACTAATACATGCTGGATTTTCCTGCAGTATGCGTCATCATTTTTAAAGCAGCGCCATTTTCCAAACGATTAATAAATGATTAAAAGCACACTAGTTCACCTGCATTATGTAAGGTTTACCTCTGCCTCAGCCTGAGCTCTCTGGAGTCGATACTCTGCGATGAGACGGTCGGCCTGAGAAAGAGCCAGAGCTTTGGCCTCTAGAAGCTCCTGGAGGCGACTCTCCTTAGACTGATGGGGAGCAATGAAATAAGGTTAGCTGAACCGGAGTTTTAAGGCAGATACCAAAACCTACTCCAACACTGCTGCAACATCTTTCCTTTTTTGTTAAACTTACAGCAAATCCAGCTAATTTCTGCTCATAGACGTCAATGACCTCAGAGAGAGAAGGGTCCTTCGTCTGTTCCTGCAGCTGCAAAAAAGACATTTACGAACAGCTGTAAAGCATGTAGGTGCATATTACTACAACCGGCAAGGAAATAATCTGCTTCTGGTTTGGTCAGGAGACATTTTATATAAAATGTTCCATCACGCTTTATCCCTGCTGGGGTCGTGAGGGGTGTTGGTGCCTATCTCCAGCTGTCAACGGGCGAGAGGCGGGGTCCATCCTGGACAGGTTGCCGGTCCATCGCAGGGCAACACAGAGACAAACAGGACAAACAACCATTTACACACACTCACATCTAAGGGGAATTTAGAGAAGCCAATTAACCTAACATTGATGTTTTTTGGACTGTGGGAGGAAGCCAGAGTACCGTGAGAGAACCCACGCATGCTCAGGGAGAACATGCAAACTCCATGCAAGAAAGACCATGGGCCGGGAAATCGAACTTGCAACCTTCTTGCTGCAAGGCAGCAGTCCTACCCACTGCTCCACCGAGCAGCACTAGGATAGAAACAGGAAAAAAAAGAAACGCACACCAACTTATGTTCTTCATCATCATATCTGATGTTTTTAAAGGAAAATGTTCCCAGTGTTCTCAAAAGATCCTTTAAAACTAATTTGTGTATTTGAGAGATTTGGAGAAAGTTTCAAAGGTTAAATCGACAATCAGCAGAGTTTGATGCCTAAACTAAAGAAAAAAAAATATTCATGAACAAACCTCGGAGATGATAAGAATCATCATAAAAACCCAAGTTACAGCTTTTAAGTTATTTATATTTAAAGACTTCTGCTTTTCATTTGGTACAAAAGTGGTTCTTTTTTTTGGGTAATGAGAGACAATGAAAACGGTTCAGGTCAAAGCAGATTCAGACGTTAGAACGGCCTCGTCAAAGTACAGACCTCAATCCTTTCAGAGAAGAAAACTGATGTCTACAGATGATCTGTCTGAATCGACTGAGCTTGAAATATTTTGCAAAGAAGAAGAAGTAAGGCTGCAACTAATGAGTTTTTTGCTAATTTTCGATTAATCAATCAATAATCAGACAGCAAAAAGCCCCTTAAAGAGGATTCAATACAGAATTTAAAGCAGATGAAGCTAAAACTATAATATTTGACGAATTGTTAGCAGACGGAAAAAAAAGCTTCTTGATCCTAAATACTAAAATGTTTGTTTGTTTTTTCTACATTCTCCCTAAATTACTGCCGAGTGGGTCTGTTTATTATTTCAATGGTAGAGTTTATATACACCCGTAAATTATTAATCGATTACTAAATCAGAAGAAAAATATTTTAATAATCAGTTCATTAAAATGAATCTGATTAACAGTTTCAGGCCTAATAACTTAATTGAATTTGCAAACCTCAATATACTGACAAGATAACATTTGCTTTGCATCAATCGGTCACATAAAATCCTCCAAACTTCCTGGTTTTCTCAAAGCTGACATCATAAAATCTGAACAAGTTCAAGCCGTTAGAGACTGTTTGCACCTCCAATCCAGCCTGTATCTTCTCCACCAGGTTGTTCATGCTTCCGTAACCTTTGGAAACGTCCATCATGCTGCCGTTTGTCTTGGGAGGCGGGGCCTCCTGCACAGCGACACGCTTCGCCGACAGCTCCGCCTGTCTTTGAAGGGCGTTGTTGGCGGCCATACTTTCCCCCAAACTAGAAGGATAAAGTTAGACAAATTCAGTAACAGGACCAGCAGCACGTCTGTCCCCGTTCCCTAATCTATTGGTTCCTGCAAACAACTCACATCGACAATGGGAAGTCTGGAAGGGGCGTGGCTTCCAGCAGCAGACTGAGGCCGGTCTGGACCTGCTCCCTGGTTTGGGACGTCAGAGCCAAAGCGAGGGGAGTCACAGTCCTCTGGTCCTGATGGGGGGGCCAACATTAGGCTGAAGGTTTAAACGCAGGTGAGAGACGATGGGGGACGTTTACCTGCAGAATCCTGTAGAAGCTTGTCTCCATGTCCTTCACCTGCTGCCTCAGTTTGCTCATCAACTCCAGAGTCTTCAGCAGAGCTTCTGCACACAGCTGACTGAGATGAAAACCACACCACTTTAAGCTCAATTCACACAATTTATTTAAGATAAAATATTGCTGCAATACAAAAACTTTATTTTAACTAGAAATCTGCACATAGAACATTTCATGCAAAACTCTCTGATTGTGACTTAAAGCAGTCTTTCTCTGACTCACCTGAGGTCCTTACTGCTGACAGGAGAAAGGCAGGTGAGGGAGCTGTAGCTATGACAACAGGAGAGGAGTATCTCTACCTGAGACAGGCAGAGCTGAGCGCTCACCTGAGAGGACACCATAGATCTGGTGGCCTCCTCGCAGCAGAGGGGTAGAGCTGGTAAAGGAATCATATGAAACACAAACAACCACAGCTGGAGCTCTGAGCTTCAGAATCCCTCCTCTAAACGGCTCAAGTAAGCTGGAATGTACTAATAAAGACACGCTGAGTAGAACTAGTAAGGATATTGAGCAGCAGGGTGGAGATGTGGGTGACGCGCTGGAAGTGTTTTCTGAGGTGAGCGTCTCCTTGCTCTTGAACGGGGCCTTTCAGCAGCCCCAAGACGACTGGAAGCAACATTTCCACAAAGCTCAACACGGACTCAGACACCCTCTCTGCTCCCAGCGACTCCTGGATGGACAGAAAAAAAAGATAAGGACTGAAGAGGAACGACAGACTCAAACAAATGCAGGAGAGAAAATTAACTGCTTTAAAGTTCATAGCTGCAGATATTAGGGCTGTCAAGATACTAAAAATCTAAACTAGCTATCAACACCCTGGTAAATAATAAATCATAGTAAAAGCTTTATCAAACGCTTTCTCAACAGAATCACAGATTCTATGAAATAACTGTTCAAAAAAATACAACAAAAATGATTCAACTATAAAACAATTTCACAATACTTTAAGCTTGTAAGACGTATTATCCTTTTGATGTGCCAATAATCTAGAAATCTAAAATTAACAATGACAAAAATATATACAAATAACACCTGCATTTAGTATCACCCCAAACTGGTATTGTATCCAGCATGATTATCACAATAAAAATAATTCATATGACCTTGCTGCTGCATAGAGTTTATTTTAAATTATTTATGGGATGGAAAAATGTGAAATTATTTGAGAGCAGATAATAAAATATAGTGTGTGTGTTCACATTAAAAAGAGCAACACCGTAGATCCTTTTCTATAAATGTTTGTTTGGTATAAAACAACGGAAACATGAGCAGGATTTTCCAATTAATGTAATTGCTGTCCACCTTCATATGCTTGCGAATCAAATTTTATTCCCTAATGTCACTAAACCCTGGTTTGGTGTCCAGCATAAAAGCGATGCGAAGCAAGGCTTATTCTCTCTGGTAGCAACAAAGAACTGAAAAGAACAGTTACAAAGTGATTGGGTGGATTCAGTCATCAGGTCATAGTCATTCAAAAAAGATAAAAAAAAAA
>JAGKQL010000056.1:2355873-2370021 GCA_018398635.1 Cyprinodon brontotheroides | reverse complement strand
ATTTAATCAAAAACATAATTAATGTGCACAAATGAGTAATAGCTGTTATGGGGCCCCCCAGGAATTCTGGGCCCTAGGCAACTGCCTTTGTTTGCCTAAAGGTAAAACCACCCCTGATTCTAAGAATAGATTGGCTAGAACAAAAACCAATCTAGTTGTTAAAACTATTTTGATTAGATTAAACAAAGTAATGATCAAAATCTGAGCAAGCCTCTGGTTACAGTTGTAATATTAGAGTTGTTATAATGTAGTTCTTGTTTTTTTTCCCATTGAGGTTCCTTTAAAACTGTTAATGATTGATGTGTATAATAAAATCATTTGTAAGTTTTATTGTGTGTAAAATACCTTAGAAAAAACAATAAGTTAAGATGCACTGTTTTTCTGCCATTTTTGTGAAATTAGTTCAAGACGGTGAAAGTGTGCAAATTGGTCACTAATGAGCAAAATGAAAGGTGTTAGTAATTTTCATTCAAAAATATAACACTTGTAAAAGAAAAAAGGGAAATTAAATGGGAATAAAACAAGCAAGAAAAACAATTGCAAAAATCTGATTATATCACTAACTGTAGTTCTGCACTCCACCGGTAGGTGGTGACATGTTAAACATGAAGCCTCGTGAAATGTGAGGTGAAGCAATTTGCCTAAACAGCTGAATGCCTCATGAGGTTTCATTTTACCATTTACTACACACTTTTTTTTCTCACAATTATGACTTTAATTTTAGGATTCTGACCTTTTTCTTAAAGTTCTGACTCTCAGAATTCTTATATTTAAATTGAAATGGGTGTGTCTTATTTATGTAATGAAGAAGCAGGATGAATAATGAAGTATAAATTCTCTCTCATAATTTTTGGATCTTTTTTTTTTTTTTTTACAGTGTCTATATTTTGATACAAGCCAATAAGAATAATTGTCTTGATGCCAAAAAGGCCCAACAGATTTTACTTTCACAAGTGGAGCAGTATGGCAATTGCCATATTGCTCCACTTATTTCATCTGCTACTCAGTGCTTTATTATATTTATGCAGGGAGTTTTACAGTTTATATGGATGCTGCAATGCACAGAGGCGAAAAACAGAAGAAGAAAAAGGAAAAAAAAAGAAGAAAAAAAAAAAGAAAAGATGAAAGAAATAGAGATAGAAAGGAGATAATGACAGTACATTTTCAGTCTGCTTCATGCATGATGAGATGAAAAAAGAACAGCACAACCGAAAGACGATTACGAGACATACAAGTAAACAACACCTTGAAAGTGTCGCTGAAGTAGCTATTATTAAGTCTGACATGGCACTCTGTGTTACCTGAAGATATGAATGTGGGGTTTTTGTTTGGAAGTGAATCTCTAAGTACCTGGAACCAAGCACCTGTAATTGTTTGTGAGGGTGAACTTGTGCATGTAAGAAGTTTATCCATAGAAAAAAATGCTCAATAGCGGTTGTGGAGCCGGTAGGCACTGAGTCCAGCGCCCGGAGACCCAAAGCCCCAGGCACCCAGCGACCCCAAAATTGAAGGCGCCAAGGAGGGGCCAGCCCCGCAAATCAGACCCCCACCAAGAGGAGGAGAGAGACAGCCTGAGGAAGCTGACCACCACCATGCGGCGCCCGAGGCTGCAGGGACAGAATCAGCGGGCTCCGCCCGGTAGCTGGCAACCCGAGAAGTAGGGCGGGCACGAACACGGGCACGAACACCGGCCCCCCTCACGGCACCGACCCGAATGCCCTGGCCCCACAGTGCACATCGAAACACGCCCGCTCCCTGGCACAAAGCCCTGGCGGCTGCAACACCAGCAGCGACAGCGCCATCCGAACAACACAGGCGGCCACGGCCTGTGAGCAGGAAGGGGAATGGGCTCCGCACTTAGCGGAGACTTGAGATGTATTTGGGAGAGGGGGCGGTTTCGAACCCCAACCTGGGAGAAAGAGAAAACAAAAAAAACACTCACAATCTCAATCACGCCTTCCCTCCCTAGTGCCCCCACTCGCACCACAGAAAAAAAAAAAAAAAAATGCGGACACACATAACACTCACATCCAATAATACCAGGACCAAAGACCCGGCCGCACCGGTGGTTGGTCCCAGGATTATCGGATGACCCAATAAATGAACCTAAAATCCGGATGGGGGGGAGGGGAGCGGCGACACCGCCACACCAACCCATCTCATTCCTGCTTCGGCACCCCGCACACGGACCGGACCACCCCCAACAAGAGCTCCCGGGGCCCACCCATCCCGCGCAGGCCACCCAACCAGAACTGCCGCCCCCAAAACTACTTCAACTAGCCACTACATGCCCCTCCTTCCAACCTTCTTTGGGGAGCCAAAAGCCAGCCAAAACCACTGACCAGGTGGCTCACTCTTCCTCCAGGCCCCAGACTCCGGGTGGCAGCAGGAGAACAGGGGTGTGAGAAGACCCCGATCCTCCCTGCGCCTGCTCAAATGTGGTGTTGTTGCGTGTTGCTCTCAGATGTAATTAAAACAGGGAGTACCTGTATACACTGTGATGTGTATAAAGATTTATAGAAATCTCGGAAGGCATTATTAATACCCTCCGGATCCTGTAATATATTACCAATTGAGTCTGTTACTGCAAATATAGTCGTTTTTTCTTTGTTTATTTTTAGCTGATTAGCTAAGAAACTTCCTGACTTATTGCTATGTTCAAAGTTGTCAATTCGAAGTCTTTGAATTAAAAATTTGTTTTGTTTTTCAATAACTTCGTTTAGTTCTAGTTTTATTTTACGGATTTCCCCTAATTTTTCCTCATCTAGCGAGCTTTCTAGTAACTTCATTTTTTCCTCTAATTCCTGGATCTTTTTTTGTTCTAACTTTTTTTTTATGAGATGAGAATGAAATAATTTTACCTCTCATCACTGCTTTTCCTGCTTCCCATAGTATAGATGCTGATGTTCCCGGTAAATCATTGCACCCCAAGTATGATGCCCACTCTTCCTTGAAAAATTTGAGAAACTCTTCATCTTTAAGCAGTGATGTATTTAATCTCCAGCTCTTGTTTTGTGGGGCCTGATCGCTGACAGCAATAGGATGGATTACAGCATCTGAGACATCAGACAGCAGCGAGCTGCTGATTAGGAAATAGTCCAAACGAGAGTAGCAATGATGGAAATTAGAAAAGAAAGTGTATTCCTTACTGTTAGGATGAAGAGATCGCCATGCATCGCAAAGACCAAAATCACTCATGTATTGTTTGACTACGTTTAATGATTACCAACTGCGCTAACTCCCTGTTGTATTCAACCTGTCCATTTCTCCATTTAGACCAAAGTTGAGGTCACCCCCAATAATTAGAGAACAGTCCCCGTGCTTTTAAAGTGCATGAAAAACTTTGTGAAAAAAAGAGGGGTCGTCAACATTTGGACCATATATGCTGACAATGCACAACTTTTGGTTATAAATAGATATTTTAATTATGATGAATCTGCCTTCAGGATCAACAATTTTGTCTAATAAAGTAAAACTGAGGTTTTTGTGGATTAAAATTGCTACTCCTCTCTGTCTAGAGTTATAGCAGGCTACAAATCAGGGAACTCAGGGGAGTTAAGATCACCAACAGTTGCCGCTGATTTATGGGTTTCTTGCAATAGGACAACATCTACATTTAATCTTTTAGGCTGGTTAAAAATCTTAAGCTGTTTCTCTCTGGTGCCAGCTCCATGCACATTCCATATCACAAACCTTACATTCACCATAGGTGTGAGTGAGAAGATGAAAAGTACAGGCCTCTGAATAAATAGTTACACCTAGACCCAGGTAGCATCCAATATGATTTTTTAGTACGGATATGGTCTGCTTGTGTTTAGAAATTTCCCAGCTGCTTTGACAACTTTATTTACACATTGCATATTTTTCTATTGAATTTGTAAAGTTAAATTCACCTAATGACAACTAAGCAAGAAACTTTTCTTTCAGCAATTATATTCATGACTATTGAACCTTCCATTCTCATTTTCCTGAGTACTTCAGCTTATAAAATTATTTATGTTATTTTGATTTTCTGAGCATCTGACATCCTTACATCCATTCAATACTTGCACTATGTTCCCCTCTACAAGTGCAATTTATTTTAGCAACTTGATTATTTTTTTCCTATTGTACTCCTTTGGCTGCATATATAAAATATTCTTCTACTGCCAATTATAGTAATGGAAATGGTCAATTCTTCCTTAACAATAGGAAAATAGAATTCAATATATTGCTACAACGTTTGTTATCTGTGCCATCAAAGTTGATCAAATGTAAGCATGAGGTTATAATGTTACAAAGACTTGTTGGGACCACTTGATTTGCACTTTTATGGCTCACATTTACCTTCTTCGCTAGTCAAAGCCTGTGTTAGACATTAACAGAGGGGGATCATAGGGGGAAACAATGAGAGAGGAAGGTGATATCACTTTATGGTGGTCTAAGATGCAAATTTAAAATTCCTGTGTTCAGCCACTACTGTAAAGTTCTGCCCCAAATGTACGTGGCAATCAATTCTTTGTGTTGATCAATTATGGTTGAACGTGGCCATATAGAAGATAGAACATGAGGTTGAACCGCTTACACAAGCACTGAGGTACAGCTGTGACCATAAAAGGGAAATTGCAAGCTGTTGACTGTGCTCATTGCTTTTTAAATCAGTTATTTATTTGGCATAAGACATGTTTTGCTTTTTAGCAATAATACCCTTTTATTATAGACACTATGCAGTGTTTTATAAACGTCTGGTCTACGCCTATGAATTTAGGGACAATTTCACAAACTTTATAACTGTCATTTTATCAGGAACTTTAGGTTTGTCCAAGATTCAAAATCAGCCAGATCAATCAGACTGTCATGTTCTTTTTTAGGGATCTGACCCACATGCAGGAAACCACTCAGAGAACCAGAGAAAAGGTTTAGCAGGTTTATTGAAAACACGATGAGTTAGATCCAGTGTTTCTCAGAACGCTGATGAACCGGAACTGGAAGTGAGAAGGGAAGTTCAGTGTTTAGTTCACCCGCAGTGGGAAACCTGAGCGACGACTTGCAAAACAAGAGAGACTGAAAGCGGGACTCAAAGTTTCCAGGGAAAAGGTGTCCTTCCCAGAATCCAGTGGGGTGTGGAGTTTATTCCAGAACTTATGGTTGGCTCGTTGGAGGGCGGACGAGGAGTGTTTTACTCGGGTTTAAGTTGGTTTTCCTGAGGAGGCGATGGAGCTGACTGCCACTTAAATTTCCTGAAGTACTTGAACGGTTTGTTTGGAGATTTATCCCCTGCTCAATGTGAAGCTCGCTAAACGATCCTTCCAGGGGGGTGAATAAAACATCCAGTTTGCAGGATGACTTCCCAAACTGGCAAACACTCTGGCGCCGAGGTAGTGGCAGTCAGCAGCTTAAGAGTCCTCAGATAGTGAGGCAACCATCCGCAGGTGTATGGAAGGGCCAACGAGAACTGGGCGCCACCTGGTGGTGGAGGGAGACAGAAACACAAACACACAACCCACACAAACTGACTCCAACACAGACTGTCTTCTTGTATGTTCAAACCAGATTCATTCCTCAGTAAGAAGTGGTTCCAAAAATAATTACTTGTAAATAAAGAACTAGAAAAGAGTTGAGCTCATTTACACAGTTAAATTTAATTGTACAATACAAGGAGAACAGAAACAGCATGGAACTGCTCTGTATGGAATACAATATGATCATTATTATTATATGTGAAAGCATTATTCACATTTAAAAGTGATTTGCCACCAAATATAAAGATATACTTTTTATATATTTAATTAGCAATAAAAAAAAAAAACACCCAGTGGAATAAAACAGTTTTTAACAATTGGAAACAGCTTTAATTATTTATGGTGCAGACACACTGAACGTGTTTACAGCGACTTTATTGCCACATTTAGGTGCTGTCACTCACTTTACATATCGCCACCAATGCTCATGACACGCAAGACACTCTGCTGCTGTTGCTAAATTATGTCAGTTAATCATAGGACATTCTATCTGCTGCTTGCCAGTTTCACCTCGACATGACGGACCTGGATTTTACAGAGCACTTCAAGGAGGAGATCACAGCAAGAAACCATGAGAGTGGCGGGTGGGCAGGAAATCTCTAAAGCTAAAAGAGGAGGTGTGTGATTTCTCAACTCCTGTCACAGTGGATGTGCTTTCAGTGCGTGTGTTGTGTCGTGCCGCTGTAATCGCCTAATTATGCCACTCCCGTCACTAGAAGTGCGCTCCTAAAACTCATCTACACATGGATAACATAAATTGCCCGCACCAGTAGCTGGCATCAAGTTCAGTGTGAACGCACTATTTCAGACAACCCTCCTATATGCTGATTTGTAGAATCATCTAATACCTCATAAATAAAACTATTATACAGCTGATTTTGTTCCCTCATTATTGATTTGGCTTAAACACTGAATCATACATAAAAATTTGCATCATTAAGATTTAAGTCGACGCTGACTGAATTTCAGGAAATCATCTCCGTACTGGATGATGTGCTTCATGGCGCTAAGAATCAGGGTGTCGAAATCCATTTGCATGTTGATTTCCTCGTGGTAGTTTCTCACAGGGAACATGCAGTTCATTGGGATGCCCACATAAGCATTCACCTTTAGCATCTAAAGAGAAAGAGAACATAAATCATGTTTGCTATATAAAAAAAAAAATGTTAAAGGTTCTGATCTTTTAGTTGGGCACCATAAATATTTGGTTAAGTGTTTAAGGATTACTATAAAATGTCAGAAATGTTAACTATGTTATTAGCGCATATATTTTTATGATTTGTCTCTGTGTGGTGTGACCATGAGGCTGGCGATGTGCAACATTCACAAGTATGGAATAAAGGATTTTCTCTGAATGAATAAAAGTATTGGCTGTTTTAACTTCAGTCAGAAACAAAACTATGTGAGGAAAGTATGGTCTTTGCCTGATGGATTTTTTTTGTTCTGCAGATTATATTGTAAAATGGCATAAAAACACAGAATCTAATTATACTAAATATAAGTAAAGAAATATATAAAGCAAATTACCTCTTCCTCCTGTAAAAACATGTTTTTATAGCTGAAAAATAATACTTAAAATATGTTTAATCTTTATAAAACATTTGTAATAATAATAATGCTTTTTATTTAAAGCACGAATCAAAACATCCAAGTTCAACACCTGGAAGCACGGGTGTAACTTTGAGATGAAAGTTGGTGGCGACACTCGGGTGGGGGCTGATGGACCTACAGTTACTCGAAGCTTTCATTAGGTTTTTGCATTTTCCAAAAATGACCTCAAACATATATTTATTGAATGCTTTCCAATTGTTATGAACACAAGAAAAGCATAATACACTTATATTTATAATTTTTTTACTAATATCAAAAGATTGAAGAACATTCTGCTGGATATAAATGGCTTCCTCGAAAGATGGAAGTGTACCGCATTATTCTGGTAAAATGTGGACTCTAATGAAAACATCATATAATACAAGAATAGCTTTAGCTGCTAATTTGTGATCAGTAATATCTGTTTAAGTACTTTACATACTCCTCTGTCAGTGTCAGTGAGAAAATATTTTATCCCTTAGAAGACGAGTAAGACCATCATTGGAGAACCTGACATTTCAGCTGTCTGAAGAATTCCCCTCTCAGAGAACAAATTAATCTAGCAAAGCTTTCACTGTTTTTATTCCTTTCATCTTAACTGTTGTGAACTGGACTCATTGGCAATTAGTTTTTTCCATTTTCGATTAGTGCAGAAAAATCGGTAAACAAGATACCAGTTTATTGTTTCTGTTCAATTAATGAAAAACGTAAATTAAAATGTGTTTTTTCATTTTTGGTTTCAAAGATAAAACTAACAGCATCACAAGTTTTTTCTGCAGGTATTTCATGTCATGATTTTATGTTTAATCTTTTTCATGTTTTCATTGCATTTTCTGTATTGTTTTTGTTCCTTCTGTGTTTTGCTCTATTTTGACTCCTTTTACAGCATTTTATGTCTTTGAAAGCTGCTTTACAGATAAACTGTTTTACTTACAACATACAGCATGTAATATAATGTACCATTATATACCATGTATTCACTTTGGGATTCCTCTTCCCTAAATGTAAAGCAGTACACCTCTTTTTAAAGAACTTCAAAATTGCACTAGTAGTTGTGTTACTTATCAATGAAATTATTGGTGAAACTAACCTTTTCCTTTATTTCCAGAAACCTGTAGACATTCCTCACATCTCTTTGTATCTCAGGAAAGAGAGCATCAATTTTGGTCAGAATAGTCACCTCGTAGCCCAGGCGTGACAGGTGTTGAATGATATTTGCTGCTTTGGTAACTGTGAATTTCTTCAGTCAGCACAAACCGCCCCAGTTATTAGTACCTGACGCATGGCAGCCCCAACTTTAAGCATAAACTATTTAAAGTTTCTAACTGCAATGCATCCTATGAATGCAAGTATGTCTGTCAATCAACCAACCAAATCAGTCAGCAGAAGTCTGTCTCTCTGAATATATGAACATTCATTGTTCACCCAAGTTGATGGACAAAAACATAAAATCCAAACTTCTATGACATCGGCCCTACAAGAAATTATTTTAAAGTATAACTAAAGTTTATTATGAGCTGGGCCAATCCCTGATTCATGGCCCATCACCCATTCCCCAAACCAACTAAGTAATTCACACCATGATTGATTGCAGCTCTAGTGAGAATTGCTGGTTGAATTTGAACCCCTACAATTGTGTCTACCGTAATTATGCCGATAGAGAGTACAACTGGTGATTGTATTTTTTATTAGGAATGGTTGATTTTAATGCAAACAATAGCAATTAGATGTATTAAAATTGTAAGAGTTTATTAAGCTACAGCTTTTATAAATCACTATTAGATACAACACAGTAGATATTTTTAGATTATCATATCAAAGTGCCAGGTCTTAAAAAACGACTATCTACCATTAAAAAAAAGTTCATACCCTCTTGGTATGATAGCATTTTAGATGCAATTACATCTTTCAAAAAGTTAACCGAAAAATATATAAGTATTGCTCTTACTGAGCTTAGTGGCCACCAATCTGATCCTCCTGATCTTTTGAAGAAGTTCGTCATCCATTATGCTTATATTGTCAGCAGGAATGACACAAACCAGAACCTGCACTTTGTCATTGGGACTTGGACTGGTGTTGTAGAACTCACTGTCCTCAGATAATGGTGTGTCTTGATCGAACTGAAAGATATGTTTAGTTAAAGTTAGTAGACAGACAGACAGACAGACAGATAGATAGATAGACCAGTGCAGTTTACCGTGTAACCTTCCTTGATATGACCCTTTAAGGCCAATGCTACATCTTCTTCCAAGACACCTTTGTGTGTGCTCAAGCCCATGATGTCATTAAAGACAAAAGAACAGAGGGATCCATCCACCTTCTGGATTTTATGAGTTGTGTACTGAATTGGACAGGTACAATAAGTTATACAAACAATTTCTCTTTAAACTGTTAAAGTTTGATGCAAACTTATCAAGGCAATAATTTCTTTGTACTCACAGTAAAAATAAACAGATTTATCAGGAGCTTTCATTTTGAACCAAAAACACATTATGCTCTTTCTGATAATAGCTTTTAAATTCTTAAAGCAGCATAATCTTTGCTTCATACTACCAGTAACAAATACATATTATAAGTAATAAATGGGGAGTCTTTTGACAAAATGTTATAATATTTTCTGTTTTAATTTTACTGAAGCTATTCTAAGATTCTAAAATGATGCAGATACATTTAAATTGGATAGAAATGCATCTCAGAACGGAGAAGATAATCATCATTCTTAAATATAAATTAATGCAGGCTTACCTCTGTAGTAAAGGAATCGTGACCAGTGTTGTCAGCCAAAGCTTGTGAGTAAGGTCTACCAAGAAGGACACTTTGGACAGAGTTGATAAAGCTGGACTTTCCAGCTCCAGCAGGTCCATAAAGGAGAATCCTGAGTGTTTGACCTTCAAGCTGAGGCTTGTAGTTGTTCAGAAACCACAGATTGTCCTGGTTGTTACTAATTATAAAGAAAACATAGTGCACTGTAATTTTTCAAACCCCAGTGTGAATTCATTAATATCTGTCTTCTTCGTATTTCTTTTTAAGTCTGATTTGATACTGTATACATCATGGCACTTATCTACTTTCTGGTTAGATTATGTACAAAATATATATGTAATTTACAAATAAATAGCTTACTAACTTTTTATTTTCCTATCTTGTCCCTTCATATTTTCATACTTTGGTTTATTTAATAGATTATGTTACGTTATAGTTAAAGGAAACCATCAAACAAGAAATTTGACTTTGCAAACATGTCTATGAGATCCACGGATTTATATGTTCATAAAAAACAAAAAAAACAACAACAGCACACATACTCCCAGTTTATTGTCCTCCAGGGTTCCGTAAGAACTGGAATAAATAACACACAGCAAAAGAAAAAGCTGTTACATTTACTACAAATATATTTGTAATAAATAAATACTAGATATTTCACTTTTCATCACAAAGTGTTGAACATTTCTAGAGTTTCTATAACTGTTTGCATTGCTGCTATTAAAGTGAAGGTTGTTTCTGGAAAGAGAAAGTCTGTTTCTTCAAAAACTACCATCCTACAAGTTTTAGATACATGTCTTCTCCAACACATCCCTCTAATTTTAAGATATCGATTTTAAATGGTGAAAACAAAACAATGCAAATAGTTTTTCACATACCGTATTTTCCACGACCATAAGAGCGACCGTACTAAAAGGCACATATCCTCTACTATGTTTAAATACCTCTACTGCGTATTTAAAAATAGAGCAGGAGCAAAACTGAGTATGTTTGCTTTATTCATGTATTTATTACAAAGTATTAATCCGAACCCATCAAAGTCATCATCCTCGTTTCTGAATTAAACAGCTGCGCTAAATCAGACATACCAATTTCCCGTCTGTGCTGTCAGAGTCACTTTCCGTGCGGGCGGCTCCTCAGAAATAATGTCGGCTTTGCAAAAGCTTGAACTTTCCACAGTGCCAGCAGAAGACGCGTTAGTCCAAGCATCAACAATCCATCCGCAAACTGTGGCGGGCGTAACTTGCCGGGCGCTGCCTTCCACTTTTCATGAAACTGTGGTCTCCTCCGTCGGTCATCCATCGCTCCCCGCGCCACTCGCAGCCTTACTTTGAATGGCCGGTTCACAACGATGTCGGCGGTTGAAGTTCCTTTGTCAGACCTCCGAATAACAGCAAGCACAGCGTTCATTTGTTCCACCTTGTTTTTCACCATCGGCTGTGAGATGGGCACGCATGGAGTCAAAGATTAACAGCGATGGTGATGCGTGGAAAAAACACCTGGTCTCCTTACATTCACCTCCCTCAGCCACTCTTTCATCATCTCCTCATCCATCCAGCCCCTTTTCATTTGCCTTAATAACGACTCCAGCTGGAAAAGTCTCTTTAGGCAAAGTCTTTCTCTTAAAACTCACCATAGGCGGCGGTTTTCTGTCCCACCCATTAGCATTGGCAGCCAAGCACAACAGTAAACAACGCCTTTTCATGCTCTCGTTGGTAGCGTGTCGCTTCTACGTGCTGGTCCCAGCCTTCTTCTCCCACGCGTGTGATTCACGGGATGTCGAGAAAGTGGCTGACACCTGAATCCCATGTTTGTGATGTGAAGCGGCTGGATGCGTTTGTCCAGTGATGTGTTTGCTGCAGTAGGAGAGTGGAAAGCTCGCCAACTTTTCATTATAATCCGCCCGGGCGTTGCTGAGCTACTGTAGTCCTGTAGATGGAAAAATTGCACTCATAGGCGTGTCTCTTTGCCATTTTCAGGGTTGTTATGACAACAATGTTCTGCTTAAAGCACATACCTGTTCTTTTATACACAATCCACACCCACACTTCCCTCTTTAACACTCTCATGGCGGTCTCAACAACGTCCCACAGTAACAACACACATAGGGCGCTACCGCACTATAGGGCGCGGCAAGCACATTTTGAGGGAAAAAAAAGACTTTTATATGTGCCTTATAGTTGTGAAAATACGGTATCTTATCTCCTGTTTTAATGGAGAATAATGAATAGACCTCTGCAATGGAGATAAAACAATTACAAACAAACAAAGCTGAAATAACTGCATTTTACCACTATTGCAATAATGTTTCTTTTATGAACATTTTAAAACATAGTTTAATATATCTAAAAAAACATTTCGTTTCTTTACCAACGAGGTCTGATGTAAGATCAGGGTTAAAAAAAGTTTCAAATATGTTTAGGTCTTAGTGACATTCCTTTACAGCAACCCTCATGCTCCTCCCATCAGATGACGTAGCAGAGGTCACATAACATTGTGTCTTTTTGTCAAACTCTGAATGTAGTTTTATGTTTACATTGATATTAAAGATTATGTATTATTTTGTTGAAACCTGTATTATTTGTTCTCACTGTTCCAGTGACAGCGTACTGCCGGTATGTGGGGGTCTGAGCGGCTCAGACAGAGAAGTAATTTTTGAATGCAGGATGGTAATCTGGATGCACAGATGATGTTTTCAGGTGGATTTTCTCACTTAAAAACATATCAAAACTGCTTTTTACCCACTGATCACAGCAAATATAAAAATGCTGCTCTCTGCCATTGAGCACAGGAGCAGCAGAAGCATCAGATGCATCTGGATACACTTTAATGGATGTCTGGCCTTAATCTGTACAAGCATAAAAAATGAAGCAGCAAAAACTTTTTTGCTGCTTACAGCGCTTTCTGGATGCATGCAGCATAAAGGTTTCTTTAATTCAAGACGATATATCATTCCTTTTTAAAAATAGTTTATAAAACAGCTGCAAAAAGAACAATAAGCTATACAGTACAGTAGACTTACCCGGGTTCTTCGAGTGAGATTTTCCCATAACTAGAAATCAAAAGCATATCAATTTGTGAATATCCTGTGTTTATTTTGTGCAGAAAAATACATATAGATTTTTGTTTTATTGCAAATTAATCAGAATAAAATTAATCACAAACATATTTTAATTACCCCAAATTGCTGAAGTTAAGGTAAAAAAAAGAGCAGATACTTTGAATAAAAGAAGAATATTTCTAATAAATTATGGTTTGAAACAGACTCATTAAAACCTAACATTTGTCATGTAAATAAGTTCCTACCTATTGTCACCTGAGAAGAAGCAGACTCTTCACTTGGCAAATTAAGTCTGATAAAAATTTCAAGTCACCTTATATATTAGGTCATTCTTGGTTTCGCTTTTCAGTTTTAAACCAGTCTGACCTGCTTCCTTTAGATCATTCATAAAAACATAAACATTCTATGTTGCATTCAGTAGATGAAAGAAAAAAAACAAACGAATCTGGAGTTTACATATAGATCTTAGTAATCATTATGATTTTCACCCCAAATAATCCAAATGCAACAAGAAATCCAACAAATTTACTTTAACATTTAAAGTGGTTGGTGATAAGCATGGCCGTGGCGCAGGGGTAAAGGAGGTAACACGGATCTCATAAGTTTAAGTTTCGGCTTGTTGACCTTTACAGAATATCCTTTAACCCTCATTGTTTCAAATCTTTTCTGAATATTTTCAAAAATGATAAAAATATAAGTCACCAGTGCCTAAAAATAAATTTATTTTTATCATTATCTAAACACCAAGGAACTGTGATTAGTTTAACTTATGGATCATTTATGATTTATCAGTAAAAATCTCTTTTTGAAAACAAAATAATAAAATTACGGTTATTTTTTCCCATCTATATGATAACATTTATATCATTCCTCTGTCTGTACTTTGTTTGGTTTGATCAGATAACATCCTGTCTAGACAGAGTGATTAAATCTCAGGTTTAATAAAGCAGCTTAAAACAGATATGCTGTGTTGCATTTGGACATTAAAATCTGCCTTAAAGATTTTAGGAAACAGATCCTAGTTTTTTTAATCCTTTTTTATAACCTTGGTTAGAATCATAAGAAAGCTGGTTCAGTCAATTTGTCAGAGAATCAGCCAGGATAGGCCAAGTCTTCCACAGGATCAACAGAGATGGCAAAAGTACTCACTTTCCGTACTTGAGTAAAAGTACAGATACTTGTGTTCAAAAATACTCTGGTAAAAGTGGAAGTACTGATTAAACTTCTTTACTC
>JAGKQL010000056.1:2338676-2354498 GCA_018398635.1 Cyprinodon brontotheroides | reverse complement strand
AAACTGTTTATTAAGGATAGTACAACATAGATAAATTGTACGTTACTATAAACACAAATATAGATTTAAGTACTAAATTTCAACCAGGAAAAAAATTATTTTCCTTCTGCATATAGTCTTTAATGATTACACGTGCATTCCATTTTCTATTTCTCTATTTTATTACAAGTATATGGTTTACAACAGTTTTCAATGGATGAGTAGTTGGACACTGTGAAACAATGAGAGATTTTTTTAAGGAACGTATGGAAAGAACAAGGATCTGTTTGTTTTCAGGGAAGAGTAGACACTGCTGTCAGCCACCAGCTTTCAAGCAAACGTTTGTGTTTTAATATTATATCACTGGCGATATTCTGCTATAACATGCGTAGTAAAAGAATAAAACAGTAAAGCTCAACTTTCATACACGTAAAACCTTTTCAAATTTCAAGTTCTGCGCACATTGGAATTGAGGCGGAGTTAACTCCGGGTTGTTCTTCCTACTCCGTGCGCTTCCCCCGATTTAGGGGATACAATTTTTCGTGGCAGGGGATAACTACCTTGGCATGACACGCGGGACTGGCAGCCTCTCACACAACACGCCGATTATGTCATTTCTGGTAAATAATTGTGACGAAAGAACAGCCGCGTGTGGCTTATCTCGACTTTCCACCTAATATGGTGGTTTTCCCACGATGCAAAAACGCCCGAACCCTAAACAATTGAAAGAGCAAGTTGGCGGAGACCGATTGGTCGGCATTTAAAAAAACATGAAACAATCACATGCGTTTTGGAAAACTGCGATTTCAAAACGAACATTTATGGTACTTTCGCCTCTCACAGGACACGCAAACACACTCCACACTCACTGAATGACTTCAAGGCTGAGATGTGCACAGGCATGTGAATCCAGTTAATGTAGGGGATGATCCTGATGATGATGATGAAGATATTGAGTGTGGAGAGGGTTATGATGAAGAAAGGAAAGAATTGCCCAGCATAATTGAAGCTAATCTTGCCCACCTTTTTCTGAAATTGGAAAGCATATCTAATGTTCCTAAACAGTAAATTACTGAGATGGTTGAAGAACTTAACTTTATTTCTAGCTCTGCATCTGCCCCTGTTATGAAAGACGTTATTACAGTTCTTGAGCCAGCTCAGTTGTCTGATATATTCCCTTTAGCTGCATACACCATTGCAGGGAAGCGTATGGTCACTCTGAAGCGATTCATTTACTTGCCATAGATGGATTTTTTTTCACATTGTCTTTGTGTTATCTAGTGATAACAAAAGATGGCAGATTTCACAGCAAACAAGCAATCCCAAGTTACAAACTCACATTGTGCTCAATGGCATACACTGGACTGCTAAACTGACACATTTTTACAAGTTGATACAATGCAGCTGATAAGAAAGTATTTACTGTTTTATTCTCTTTATGCTATACATTTTCAGAAAGTATTTCCCCTGCTGAAAGAATACTGCATGCAATAAATGAGGAAATGGATTTTACTGATTCTGATGTTCCAGGTATGGTATTTGTAAAGAGGTTCTGCTAACATGCCTCCAAAAATGTGAAATGTATGCCAGCAAAACTTTAGGATAAAGATGTTGCAATATTCACATATTGTGTCCCATATTAGAGTCACTTAATGTTTTTTTTTTTCTTAACAGATGCTCAAACATCTCATCTGAGAAAACCTGCTGTACTTCGTGTTATTGTTCAAGACCATATAATTGACAAGCTTGAACTGCCTTATGGAGTACCAGAGACAGTGGATGAGCTACAGTCTATTGTACAACAGAAATATAGATTGGAAGCAGGGAAGTTTATCTTACATTACAAGGATGTTGATTTTGGAGGAGAATTTTTTTCTCTTGCATCAACCAAAGATCTTAAAGATAAAGACACAATTAAGGTTGTCCATATTGTTGATCTCTCCTCAATCCAATTTGTTGTAACTGACCTCGATAGATCTGACGCGGGTGCAGCCAGCAGCTCAGACAGAGGTTCATCCAGCAGTTCTGCTCCGGCTGCCAGTACTGCTTCATCTGAATCAGGTGATACAATTATCTTGTCATCACCTGATCATGGAAATTTGCGCTCAAAATCTTGGCCCTCCAAATTTCCAATACCACGTTTCCGCAATGAGACAGAGCTTGTCCTAGCAGCTGGTAATGAAGCTTTCAATAAAGATGGATGCCCACTCAGCTCCACTGCCATTCTACCAGACATCCTTGAGAGTTTAGCCGAAAGCATCTTTGAGTATGTTGCCTATCCTACAAGTGCACAATTTGCTGATGTGGCAGAAGCACTGATCCAAAAACACCCTTGCCTGAAAGAACCAGGGTCCTACAATGGATGTTACGGATGGCAACAAAGACTGAAATTTAAAATGGGCAATTATAGATCAAAACTTAGGGGTCTTGGGTGCCCTGAGCTAGAGGTTAACTCTCTCCAAAAAAAGCGAGCCAATGAGAAGATGCCAGCAAAAAACATCAAGAAAGCTCGAAAGGGTGAGGCGAACTACCTGCCACCTCATCCACTAGGAGAAACCAAAGAAAACCTTGAGCAACAAAGACTGGAACTTCTAGGTGAAGTAAAGAAGAGAGACAATTCCCAGATCATCAGTGAGAAAATGGACAGGACCTTTTCCTCTCGGAGACAAGAAATTGTCACCTTGGCTCCATCTGTCAGGGACTTGAAGGAACGATGGCCTGCTCTATTTCTTCCTGAGCAGGTTAATATTTTAGTATTTTGTTGTATTTAGAATAGGTAGTTTGGCAGGAACATGACTTCTAATATCTGTTGTACCATCTTGCTCTATTTTGTGTCATACAGATCAAGGAAGAATATAAAAGAATAACCACTGCCAATCTGGAGTCAACATTTATGGAAAATCTGGACCATTGTATACCAAGGTTGATGCCATTGGTGATGTCAAGAGGAGGGGCTGCCAAACATAAGATCCAGAAAATCATGGAACTTCTGAAGGTACCTGATATGCTATTTACAATAGGAGATAATAAAAACTAACTGTTGTAAAAAAAAATATTTAAAAAACACCTAATTGACCTTTTTTCTTTGAATCCTCCATCAGATCAACACAGTTGAAATTCGCCGAGAGGTTGCCATTCGCTGCTTAGTGGTCTACCTTGGGGAAAATGAGGACAGTCTTTTTGAATATGTGGTAGGTGAAAGTGGATCCCTTTGCAACACCTTGAAGTTGAAGTGAAATGGAACTTTCCTTTCATACTGTCTTTGTGAATCTCTTACCAGTATCTGTCTCTCCCTACCCTGTCCTTGTTTGTTTTTGCTGCTGCTTGTTCAGTGTTTAGTAAACTAAAGGGACAAACTAACTTTTTTTCTTTGCACATGTCCTGAATAGAAATATAGTAAAAACTTGTTTTGCTTTTTATTTTCTCAAGAGAACTTTTACATTTGTTCAGAAAAGTATTACGGCCACTTAAAATATAAAAATTGAGAGTACTTTTGTCTTTTTATTCATTCCAGAAAAATGTCAAAAATTATCCCTTAGATGTTGTGTTCCAGTGGCCCTAATACTCTTCCATATGTTTGCCTTTCACTATGTTAAAACAAGAAACAAGTAAAAACCAGAATATGTTTTTCATGGCTGTGGCTACAGGCACCATCAACAGGACATTGTCTGTACATATAGTTTTAGTCTTAGAAATTCTGACTCGCAGTCATTAGATACCAGGACATTACAGGACATTTTATGTTTTTTTATACATAGTATTGAGTGTGCCAGCTTAATGATATACTGATACTGATATTTGTTTCTGATATTCTTGCTTTCAGGATTCTGAGAGCCAAATTGGAGATTTTGAGAGTCGGGTGGTGAAGATTCTAGTCACCAAAGGTACTACAGCATCTGATCCAGCCAGCACAACCATCATCATAGAGGGCACAGAGGTCCTGCAAGGGTTGGATGTGCCAAGGGCCTGTGCTTTGCTGATGGGCCTCATTTATGCCCTCAATCTAAGCTACCCACGGGAGCTGAAGTACACTTGCGAGGTATTTCAGAAGGTGTTCCTTAAATTAGACAGTCAGAAATGCAGCCCAAAAGTCACATCTCTAAAGCAAAAGCTGCTAGGAAACCCCTTTGAGCCTCATAGCTGAACATAAAAAATGGGAACCTCATTTGTGCTGTGATGGACTTGCTGTTCAAGTGACTTTTCCTAATTTATGCAGTGTAATGTCTTTCAACCCACATCTGGTTGCTGTTCATGTTATTCAGGTCTTTGACGTTGATAGTCATGTTTGAGAGCTGGAATATTGGTGAGTGTATTGTTTTCAGCTGACCCAGAATGTTAAATGTTTTTGGTGGTGATATATTTGCCTTTATGGTTATCCATACAAATAGTTCATTCATTTTGCCACATTCATTTAGCCAATAATGCAGAAATGTCCTACCTCAGTAAGAGTCACAGTCGTTTAAAGTCACTGACTCAACTTGGTTAGAGCTGTTTAACTACTTTAACACTACACTGTAAACACATACTACACACATTACATACTGTGACACACTACACGACACTAACACACTATAAAGACACTACACACACAGTAAAGAACTACACTGTAACACATAAAAACAAAATATTGACCAAAATTGCAACAGAAAGATCATTAAAGATGGAAATGAAAGTTAAACAGCTATGAAATAAGAGAATTATAAATGGCAAGTTTTCAATGGTGCTGTTATTAAAATATTTGCACTTAATTTGTACAAAATGTTCATAAAATAAACAGTTTGTATTGTGAAATATGGTTCCTGTTCATTATTTCCCTCAACCTGAGAAAAATTAGTTGCATATACTATAATTAATATGTTTACTTTTAGCATGGACTTTTTTTAGTTGAAAATGTTTATGTAAACATTTACAACAACTTAAATTGGAATGATGAGATAACAAAATTTTAAGGAATACTCATTAATTAATTAAGTAAGCACTACTTGATTTCTCTTGAATGTATATATAAAAACATGGTCATTGTACTTAATTTTTTGTTGTACCTGAAACATATATCAGATACAACCAATGTGACAATTCAATAATTTAAACAAAAAAATAAATAGATTCAACTTGCGATAGCTTTGTATTTATGTGGCTATTTAAGTTGGTGTTGTTATGCTGGACTAGTAGCGATTACTCAATTAACAATGAAGTTAGGACAACTTAAAAAGATCCATGCAAAAAGTAAACATATCTTTTTGAGTAAACCCATTACATTATTTGTTAGAGTGCATCATGGCACTTGTCAACTTTCTGGTTAGATTATGTACAAAATATATATGTAATTTACAAATAAATAGCTTACTAACTTTTTATTTTCCTATCTTGTCCCTTCATATTTTCATACTTTGGTTTATTTAATAGATTATGTTACGTTATAGTTAAAGGAAACCATCAAACAAGAAATTTGACTTTGCAAACATGTCTATGAGATCCACGGATTTATATGTTCATAAAAAACAAAAAAAACAACAGCACACATACTCCCAGTTTATTGTCCTCCAGGGTTCCGTAAGAACTGGAATAAATAACACAGCAAAAGAAAAAGCTGTTAAATTTACTACAAATATATTTGTAATAAATAAATACTAGATATTTCACTTTTCATCACAAAGTGTTGAACATTTCTAGAGTTTCTATAACTGTTTGCATTGCTGCTATTAAAGTGAAGGTTGTTTCTGGAAAGAGAAAGTCTGTTTCTTCAAAGACTACCATCCTACAAGTTTTAGATACATGTCTTCTCCAACACATCCCTCTAATTTTAAGATATCGATTTTAAACGGTGAAAACAAAACAATGCAAATAGTTTTTCACATACCGTATTTTCACGACCATAAGGCGCACCGTACTAAAAGGCATATATCCTCTACTACGTTTAAATACCTCTACTGCGTATTTAAAAATAGAGCGAGGAGCAAAACTGAGTATGTTTGCTTTTATTCATGTATTTATTACAAAGTATTAATCAAAACCCATCAAGAGTCATCATCCTCTGTTTCTCAGGATTAAACAGCTGCGCTAAATCAGACATGCCAATTTCCCCTTCTTCGCTGTCAGAGTCACTTTCCGTGCGAGGCGGCTCCTCCGAGAAATGATGCGGCCTTTTGCGAAAAGCTCGAACCACAGTGCCAGCAGACAGGTTAATCCAAGCATCAACAATCCATCCGCAAACTGTGGCGTAACTTGCCCGGCGCTTCCTTCCACTTTTCCTGAAACTGTGTGGTCTCCGCCGGTCATCCGTCGCTCCCCACGCCACTTCGCAGCCTTACTTTTGAACGGCCGGTTCACACCGATGTCGAGCGGTTGAACTTCCTTTGTCAGACCCCCGGAATAACAGCAAGCACAGCGTTCATTTGTTTCACCTTGTTTTTCACATCGGCTGTGAGATGGGCGCACGCATGGAGTCGCAGAGCGATGGTGATGCGTGGAAAAACCCACCTGGTCTCCTTACGTACAACCTCCCTCAGCTACTCTTTCATCATCTCCTCATCCATCCAGCCCTTTTCATTTGCCTTAATAACGACTCCAGCTGGAAAAGTCTCTTTAGGCAAAGTCTTTCTCTTAAAAATCACCATAGGCGGCAGTTTCTGTCCATTTGCATGGCAGCCAAGCACAACAGTAAACAACGCTTTTTCATACTCCGTTGTGTGTATCGCTACCGTGCTGGTCCCCTTCTTCTCCACCGTGTGATTCACGGCGGATGTCGAAAAGTGAGCGGCACCTGCGTCCATGTTGGTGATGTGGCTTTCGGCTGGGATGCGTTTGTCGTGAGCCGATGTGTTTGCTGCAGTAGGGGTGGAAGCTCGCCAGCTTTTCATTATAATCCCGGGCCGTGCGCTGCTGAGCTACTGTAGTCCTGGTCCGGATGGAAAAAAAGTGCTCTCATAAGCGTGTCTCTTTGCCGCCCATTTTCAGGGTTGTTATGACAACAATGTTCTGCTTAAAAGCACATACCTGTTCTTTTATACATAATCCACACCCACACTTCCCCTTTAACACCTCATGGCGGTCTCAACAACGCCCCGCAGTAACAACACACATAGGCGCTAGACCGCACTATAGGGCGCACATTTTTGAGGGAAAAAAAAGGCGTTTATATGCGCCTTTATAGTCGCGAAAATACGGTATTTTATCTCCTGTTATATAACCGCATTTTACCACTATTGCAATAATGTTTCTTTTATGAACATTTTAAAACATAGTTTAATATATCTAAAAAAACATTTAGTTTCTTTACCAACGAGGTCTGATGTAAGATCAGAGTTAAAAAAAGTTTCAAATATGTTTAGAACTTAGTGACATTCCTTTACAGCAACCCTCACGCTCCTCCCATCAGATGACGTATCTGAGGTCACATAACATTGTTCCTTTTTGTCAAACTCTGAATGTAGTTTTATGTTTACACTGATATTAAAGATTGTGTATTATTTTGTTGAAACCCGTATTATTTGTTCTCACTGTTCCAGCGACAGCGTACTGCCGGTATGTGGAGGTCTGAGCGGCTCAGACAGAGAAGTAATTTTTGAATGAAGGATGGTAATCTGGATGAACTGACTGCACAGATGATGTTTTTAGGTGGACTTTCTCACTTAAAAACATATCAAAACTGCTTTTTACCCACTGATCACAGCAAATATAAAAATTCTGCTCTCTGCCATTGAACACAGGAGCAGCAGAAGCATCAGATGCATCTGGATACACTTTACTGGACATCTGGCCTTAATCTGTACAAGCATAAAAAATGAAGCAGCAAAAACTTTTTTGCTGCTTACAGCGCTTTCTGGATGCATGCAGCATAAAGGTTTCTTTAATTCAAGACGATATATGATTCCTTTTTAAAAATAGTTTATAAAACAGCTGCAAAAAAGAACAATAAGCTATACAGTACAGTAGACTTACCCGGGTTCTTCGAGTGAGATTTTCCCATAACTAGAAATCAAAAGCATATCAATTTGTGAATATCCTGTGTTTATTTTGTGCAGAAAAATACATATAGATTTTTGTTTTATTGCAAATTAATCAGAATAAAATAAATCACAAACATATTTTAATTACCCCAAATTGCTGAAGTTAAGGTAAAAAAAAAAGAGCAGATACTCTGAATAAAAGAGGAATATTTCTAATAAATTATGGTTTGAAACAGACTCATTAAAACCTAACATTTGTCATGTAAATAAGTTCCTACCTATTGTCACCTGAGAAGAAGCAGACTCTTCACTTGGCAAATTAAGTCTGATAAAAATTTCAAGTCACCTTATATATTAGGTCATTCTTGGTTTCGCTTTTCAGTTTTAAACCAGTCTGACCTGCTTCCTTTAGATCATTCATAAAAACATAAACATTCTATGTTGCATTCAGTAGAAGAAAGAAAAAAACAAAAACAAATCTGGAGTTTACATATAGATCTTAGTAATCATTATGATTTTCACCCCAAATAATCCAAATGCAACAAGAAATCCAACAAATTTACTGTAACATTTGAAATGGTTGGTGATAAGCATGGCCGTGGCGCAGGGGTAAAGGAGGTAACACGGATCTCATGAGTTTAAGTTCCGGCTGGCAAAATGTTGACCTTTACAGAATATCCTTTAACCCTCATTGTTTCAAATCTTTTCTGAATATTTTCAAAAATGATAAAAATATAGGTCACCAGTGCCTAAAAATAAATTTATTTTTATCATTAGCTAAACACCAAGGAACTGTGATTAGTTTAACTTATGGATCATTTATGATTTATCAGTAAAGATCTCTTTTTGAAAACAAAATAATAAAATTACGGTTATTTTTTCCCATCTATATGATAACATTTATATCATTCCTCTGTCTGTAAATGTTTGGTTTGATCAGAATAACATCCTGTCTAGACAGAGTGATTACATCTCAGGTTTAATAAAGCAGCTTAAAACAGATATGCTGTGTTACATTTGGAAATTAAAATCTGCTTTAAAGATTTTAGGAAACAGATCCTAGTTTTTTATCCTTTTTTATAACCTTGGTTAGAATCATAAGAAAGCTGGTGCACATCTTGGGACAAGTCTTCCCCAGGATCAATACAGTTCACAATTACATTAACAACAATTCACAATACATGTCGTTTAAAGGCACTTTACTTAGACAATTCCTTCACATTATACAGAGATAATTAAAGCTAGAATTTAATGAAAGTTAGACAAAATAATATATTAGAGTGTTAGGATTCCAGTTTGTGTGGGTTGTTTTTTGTGTTTTCCTCTCTCCACCACCAGGCGGTTGTTGTCCTAGTTGGGCCTCCCTGCACACCTGCGGCTCGTTGGTGTCATTACCAGAGGAGTACTTGAGCAGCTGGCTGTCACACCTCGACACCAGAGTGTTTGCCAGTATTGGGTACTCTAGCCAAACTGAGATTAGCAGAGTCGAACCTAAGCATTGTTTTCTCTGAATCTGAACTTGTTTTTTGTCTTTTTTCTTCGGCAGGAAGACTTCCCATGTTACTGGATAGCCTGGACCTTCTACCCCTGGAAGGATTTACTGAGTCTCACTGAGCAAGGGGAAAACCTCCACATGATCCATTCAAGTCCCTACTCCTGGAAAACCAAGTGACAGTCCACTCCTTTACTCCCTCTGGGTCCAATGTATGTCTGCCTGTCCACTCTCCAATGAGTTCCCTCTTCTCTGGATTAAACCCCCACAAACTGGATCCAAGGATAAACCAAGAGCCCCCCAAAAAAAATGAGTGCCTCTTCAGCAATATTCAAGCCTCAGTCTATTTTCCCACTGTCCCTGAACTGATCACTGTGATCTCCCCTTCAGAGTTTCCGGTTCCGGTTCACCAGTCCGCTGAGTTCCAGCATTGTTTCCCCACAGAGTTTCAATCTCCATCAGTGTTTTTCTAATCTACATTAAACCTGTTAAACTTTTACCCTTGGTCTCTAAGTGGTTGTCTGCATGTGGGTCAGATCTTTAAAGCCCACTACGACATAGAGAACTATAATGTGCTCCTTATGTCTTCCAGCAGCCTGAACCTATGGCATCATAACAACAAAGATAACTCAGGGTAACATGAGCCATACAAACTATAATTTGGCCTAGTCCTAATAGTAAAAAAGGTGTCTGCCTCACATATTGTAATTATTAGTTTATTCCACAGGAGCGGAACCAGATAATTAAAATATATATTTACCATTCTACTTTTAGAAATTCTAGACACAGCTAGACTCAGAAGTGGGCGATGTGGGGTTACCAATTCATCCCTGTGCCAGAAAGTTGTTTTGACAAGCACAGAGATGACCTGATGACTCCACATCTCCAACCTCTGCCACGAGCATACCTGCAGAATGCAAACAGACTCCAATATAAGAATAAGATAATATAAGAAATGATTGCATCTCTGATTTAATATGGAGCCTGGTTATTTAGGTCTTTATATCTAATATCTATTCTGTATCTAAGCTGGAGCCAGTGACATAAAGCTGAAATAGGAGAAATATAATCTCTGTTAATTATATTCAGAAGTGAATTTTTTAACTAGATTCTGTGGACATCCTAATAGAGAATTATAAGTCCAAAACTGAAGTAAGTTATGCAGCATTAGGCCTTTTTTTAATTTAGCACGATTCCTCTAAATGTATAGACCAGTATTTTCTCACCAGTTTCTTAGTGTTATGCTTCAAAGTGTGCAGCTCGAACCAGACAGACGCCTTCTAATGAATAGCTTTTCCCTGATAAAAAGGGAACAGGGTCTTCATAATTTAATGATCCACTAGTGAAATCTTATTTTGGGGAAAGATTTAAAGGATACTAAAAAGTGTTCAGATATGATAGGATTGTTAGGAAGTACTATTGTTTTCCTTCGTAATCAATGCAATGTATAAGCACAAGGTCCAAAGTATGAAGATAAAAATATGTGGATCTATGCACATTTTGAACAAAGCAATTGAGTCTGCCGATATAAAGATCCTGTTAGTATTTAACAGTATTGGCATATTATACTGCTAGTATTGGAGTAAATCATGACACCAAGGAGACCTGGGAAGCAAGTCAGCACAACAGATTAAAGTTAATCCAGTCAAAAAAATACAAAATCAGGCTCCAAGTCTAATGTAGCTCCAATGAACAGGACAGAATTGTCTGGCAACATGGTGCTAAAACAACCAGGCTTTTAAAAGAAAGGGTTGATGAGCTGATGGAATGCAGGTGTCATAGTCTACAGCACCACAGTGCAATCATCCACGCCCCCTGCCAAAACACTGCTCTGCTGAAAAACAATAGATAGATCCACAAACCAAACCACAGCAGTTCAAAAAACTACTTCAAATTGATTTAAATTGTTACTCAGTTATAGTTTTATTGATATAAATAAGACTATTTGTATGGAGGTAGAGAGGGGGATAGGAAACAGTGGAGCAGCATGTTTAGCATGTTTACATAAAGACACCTGCGTCACTCCTGCTGAGCATCTTGGCTCTGCTCAAAGAACGCACACAGACGACTGTTTGCTGACCTTTTCATCACTGTAGTAGGATATTGTGTCTTTTTTCAAGCTGCTACACAGCGTACTACATGTCTAGGTTACTCATTAAAAATACCTATATTGAACTAACAAACCTGAATGGGAAAATGCTATAGTCCTAACCAAACTACAGAGGGGTTGGTTGACTACTGCAGCCTCTTGAGGGAAGGAGGGAAGGATTGTCTTCCCTACATGCCTTAAATCTCTAAACTAAAATTATAATTTGGCTTTGCCACTCTTTCACTCCTTGGTTTAAAGTTCAAATCTGAGTATTCTGTGTCTAAGTCAATTGCCTCTATTTCTCCTAGCTCAGGGACAGTTGCTGGTGGTTCCCCTAGATCAAGGGTCTGCAACCTACGGCTCAAGAGCCACATGTGGCTCTTTGGACCCTCTGCAGTGGCTCTTAAAGTGGCTAAAATGTATATAAGGAGAGCTAAATAATGTACTACAAAATAAATACCAGTCTTAAAGGCTTTAGTGTTTTTTTATAAGATGGATAAGAAGGACATTAAAAAGAACCAGAAAAATGTTTTAGAAGTCACTTTTCTTTTAATTAGCATGGAATTTCTGTGGTTTTAATATTATTTTAAAAAGTTAAAATACATACATTGTTGGTTGTTTAAGATGGCAACTAATTTTCTATACTAGATATAAAAAAACAAACAAATTGTTTTTCTAAAAAGTCATCTACTTTGCGGCTCTAAACACCTTTTACTTGGTCGGACTTGGGGCAAAATGGCTCTTTGGATATTAAAGGTTGCAGACCCCTGCCCTAGATCTTGCTTGTTTACTAGCTCAATAATTTTGCAATTTGTGTCAATGACAAGTAGGGCTAGGTGAGGATCTGTTGTGCAAGATTAGTCTTTGCTGTCTTGAAATCTTTATCCTTACCTTTGGAATTGGGGGAAATAAAAAGCGGACAACAGAACCTGAAAATCCATTTCTGTAGAAAACCTTCTGAGCTGTTCTACTGTAAATTGTAAACCGAATATGCTTCCTGCAGTAACCCAAAACGACCAAAAATCCTGTCTAGTTTTGTAATAGCTGTTTTACTCTTCGCTTTTGGCAGGTTTAAAGTAAACTTGCCATCACATTCACAGAGATAAGCTGCTACTTTCAGCCAGGTCAGCTTGGGTACTAGTGTAGTGAACATAGGTTCCCTGTTTTGACTAGGCCGGTTGGTATTAAAGTGTTGACATGACTGTGAGTTTTCTGATATCTTAGCTAATTCTGAGCCACCAGAGTGCACCTTTGTAGCACTATTTACATTTGACCATTTCCTGTTGCCATTGGTCGGTCTTTTGGATCCTATCCTTGCGCAGACTGTCAGGAATGAAAATCAGTTTTTCACATCTTGCAACTTTATTTAGCCTGTTCAGTTCACCATGGTCATTGAAGCATGTTATCTGGGAAGATTCTCAGTCATGGTAAAGCTTTTTAAAAGTTCAGTCTAGGCAAATGGAACTGAAGTTCATTAGAAGACGTTTCTCGTCTCATCCGAGAGGCTAGTAGTGGGGAGCACTGAAATTTATCTACTGTAGGTCTACAGTGTATTAATCTGGTCCAGTTGCCTAGACTGAACTTTTTGAAGCTTCATTGAAGTATGGTTTTTATGGAACAGCTGTGCTTTAATGTGATGAGGCCAGCCATCCTTTAATGTGGATAACAACATTACTGCAGCACACTATCCTTTTTGTTTGTTCCTTTATTTGCTCCAAGACTGTCCTTTTCATAACGTTTCTTTATGACTTTCACGTATGTTTTTGCCTTCTTTTCCAGATCATTTACCCTTGTTCTCTGCAACAACCTACCAGGACCAGGAATATATCTGCATCAACAAGGCTTCGTTGTGATTCCTCAAACTTTTTCTGCATTCAGCCTTAGTTTACTAAATAATCTAAAATATCCAAAGCTGACCGAGCAAGTGTAGACTTGTCTTTGTTTAGCTTAATTTCACCAGACTTCTTGATAGACTGTGCTGTGTCTTCTGTTATGCTGCTCTTTTGTTTCTCTGAACATGAGGATGTCATCCATGTAAACACTCGTACCCTTATAATAACTACAATGTTTTTCTTTAAGATATTTCAGGTGCAGATGTGGTACTGAAAGGTCGTCTCTTAAAACAATCCCTCACCAGTTTGGTGATAAATGTTGTCAGCAGGGCAATGGCTTCTTCCAAGGGGATCTGCCAGATTCTGTTGGAGGGAATATTTGTTCCCTTCAAGCTTAGGGAGAAGATCATCAATAGTTGGTAGGATTAACTTTGTTGGGTTCAAAAAATGTAGGTTTGTAAAAGAAGAACTGAAATACACAGTAAGGGATTTTTTAATGGCTTCTGCAGAAGGAGAGACAGTTGAACCCCAGACTCAAACACACTGTCTCACACCGGACCTCCCTCTGCAGGCGTTTATTAACAGAACATGACACATGGTTTAGGCAGAGGTATTGTTCTGACAGAACAATTGATCAGTTCAGCAAAGACAGGATGCGCCACTCCTGGGCTAAGACGCGTGTGGTCTACTGACTGAATCATGAGACAGGAGGGAGGCATCTCATTTCTACAATGTTTCCATATGAACACACATTACTTTAATAATCATCATTGAATAAACCTAACAAAATTTTTTTCCCCATTTAATTTATCATTTAGCTTAGCTTTAGTTCCCACATAGTCAGATTTTGCCATTGTTGTGTCTGTGTCTATTGTTATGCTGCTCTTGAGTCTGGCCTACAATTAATTTAGGTTATATGTTAAGTCATCTTTCATCTGCAATATTTGTGATACGGCTGTATCACACACCCACATAACAACATTGTCTCTCAGTTGCTCCACTTTTTGTGACCTAAATTCTTAGATCTTCCACTAGCGCGTAAACTGTCTGGTATTTTGGAGTGAAATCTGGCCCTCTCAGATATAACACAATGTGTAGGACTACAATGTTCATTCCCAAGCATTACATCTTACTTGTTTTCACCTCTCACATTAGTAGAGCTGAAAAATTTGTGTGATCGACCTTTGCTCTCCCAGAGTATGTCAATGCGCTAAAAATATTTGGGAAATTCTATAATAAATAGTTTTTTTTTTAATCACTTTTCTGGCCATTACTGAAACATTTTAGGACAAGAGAGATCATCTAATCACTGATATGGACATGGATGGTGTGAGAATGTCTTCTGGAATTTTATGGTAAACTAAGGATTCTCAGGTGTAGAATTGTAATAGTCAAAATTAATTTTACGTAGCCAAACTCTCCATAATCATAGTTGCAGTATTTTGCAGAAGGCCCAACTCGTGGGAATCATGTTCATTATTTTTTTGCAGTTGTAGTTAATAATTAATTTTGTCATTAATTACAATTGTATTTTGAAGGTAGGTTTTATGCTTTATGGTTACATGTGTTTTAGAAGAGACATACATTTCCTACTTTTCACTTATAGTTAAAGATTTACAGAAGCTATTTTAGGAATAAAAATTGAAATTTTAATGTTCTAAAAGCACTTCATAATGGGTTTTTGTTATCAGATTTAATGTTTCCTGTGCGTTCTTGTTTTTGTACTGTATGTGTAGAAAACAGTGTTAACCACTGTAATGACCTCAACGACAGGTCCTGTCGGATGAGTTTGCTGTGTCTTGCTCAAAAACTATTTAGCTGAACAGAATGCGAGTTTTACAACAAAGCAGAAACAGAAAGGAGACAGATTACAATAGAAGAAAAAACTAGGTTGTCTCTCATGTGTTGCAAGCATCTTTTTTTGATAACCATCAATGACAGACTCAGAGGACTGGGAGTGGTCTGGGATTTAAGTATGCTAGAGAGATGTTTCATAAACATAAAGAACAATACCACTGAAAGGTAAAAAAAAAATATTTTGCTTAAAGAGACCATAAACTAATGTAAATGACAAGTGTGGGAAGATATAAGCAGCATGGCTTATAATTACTGTAGGCCCGCTTAAAAATGTAGAGTTGTTAGGTCTTGTTGTTTTGTTTATTTACACGGTGGCAGGTTTTTAATGTAATTAAAACGTTTTTTTTAATGTGTGTTTACGGGCAATTAAGAGTTGATAATTTCTTCCCCTTCAATTTACTATTGTTCATTATTTTAAGGTCGGGATGCAAAACTAAGTCCCACTCTCCAAACTCCCTAGTATCCCTCTGCCATTGGAAGAAAATGATGTGCCCATTTAGACATGTAAAAGCAGGCAGATGGATCATTGAGAAGACGGGCTGTGACAGGTGAGATACCTGGCAGACCCAGATTGGCAAAGACCGAGGAAAACAAACAGCAATCTGAAAGCTCATTGGCAAAAAG
>JAGKQL010000056.1:2319698-2336717 GCA_018398635.1 Cyprinodon brontotheroides | reverse complement strand
GGGGGGTACAGCTTTTAAAAAAGACAAGAACATACCATCAGATCAGTTAATGTGTCTTCATGGAAGGCATATTCAATACATCCTCTTCCGAGGTTGGTGGTAACTAGTTACATTTACTAAGTTAATGAGGAACTTTTATTGTAAGAAAGATACACCGCTCTTCAGAGATCAGCTGAATGAAATAAATATTACAGCTGGAAGTTCTTTATTACCCAATGTAAGGCTAAGTATCTTTATGTTGAAAAACACATTAATTCAGAAAAGTGTTTCTTCTGTCTTATTTTTTATTTTATCTCCATACTATTTACCTGTATTTGTTTACCTTTTTTTTTTTTTTTTTATACCCTTAATTGATCATTTTCGTCTTGCATGAATAAAATCTTTGGTTTCTACCCCTCTCTGTTCATCTGACAAATAAGTCTCAGTAGAATATCCATGCATCCATTTTCCGTCTTGCTTTATTCCAAGCGAGGGGTGCTGTTGCCTGCCTCCAGCTGTCAACCACCGGGCGTATAGATGCGGAAACATCCTGGGATGTCGCCAGTCCATCTAGAATATTTTCCCATTAATTAAATGTGATTGAACTATCATGTCTGAGTATCCAATTGTGCCATGCATCAAACCACTTTCCTTGAATCAATCTATATTCACTGTATCTAGCATTGGATTCTGTCTGATATCTGTGTATAACTAATTGCAAAATCTGAAAAAAAAAAAAAAACACTTTTCTTAAATTAAAACTTCTGATTAAAATGATCATTTAAATGCTGAAATGCAGCCAGCATACTAAATACATTTTTTAGAGGTAGATGACTAAAGCCTGCCCAGGTTGTTTAATACAATTTCTTTCTAAGAGTTTTCCTCTGGTCTTTATTATTCTTTTAAATACTAATTTCAAATGGGATATTTGATCTTGGCTGGTTCACAATAACATCCACTTCTGGCAAAAATAGCTCCAACGGCCCTCCGTGGAACATCCAGAGGTTTAGTAATACTAATTGTATGCTATGCCATTAGTAAGGTCTGCACAATCACTTATAGCATTGGCTTTATCAACTCTACCACTCTATGAAACATGCTGGAAATATATATAAAAAAAGTTTTTATATGTCATTGGTAAATAGTAAACCAAGTGAAACTAATTTGCTAGTTGCAGCAAAAATGTTTGCTAAATACTGATAAATTTCATCTGGTGTGTTGGTTTTCCATATTCATCTCTCCATCTGTTTCATCTTTATTTCCTGCACTGTTCCATTTCTTTAAGCTGGAGTGTATTTAAAGGAATTATTTGTTTACATTTCTCTATGTTTTTTTGCACTTACAAAATATGTTAGTGAAATTAATAAAATATAATTTTTTTATCTCAAACTGTATTTTTATCATGTCTTGTTTGGTCATCATCACTGTTATTTACGTCATGAGTCTATCAGATCAAATCAATCAGCTAAATTCATCATTCCTTATTGAATGATCCACAGAACTACAAAAGTATCAGCAAAGAACTACAAACCGTACACGTATGACGTCACTTTTGAAAGACGGACCCCAAACATGAGGGATATTACTCTTATTTAATTTACGCTCCCTTTAGATCATGGTGGTTTGTTAAGAAGTTGTCCAGATTTAGTATAAAGCTGATATTAAGGAGGTATAAGCAGCAGAAGCCTGCGTTAAGCTGTTTTTCGTGGTCGTGATAAATTGCATCAGCCGCTCCGTAAGGACCCCATCTCTAACTTTGAAGAGTTCTTCATTTAAAACAGCGGAATTCTGTATATTAATTTATCTTGATTATATTGTGATAAGCCCTTGTTATTTATCGAGAGTAAACCTTTAAATAAATTTAAAAGACTACATATATCTGTTATTTTTCATGTGTTCAGGCGGAACCGCCTCTTCCGTTCCCTTTTCATCCAAGATGGCGGGTGATGAGTCTGGAACAACGCTCGGTCAGCCTCACCTGGCCAGACAGGACCTCAGCACTTTGGTCAGTATCTTCTTAGCAACATTTACAGATTGTTGGGTGTGTGAGTGTAGCTTTGAGGGGCTTATTTGGTTGATAAAAGACCAAGAAAGGTGAAAACAGACGGTGGTCGAGGCGCCGCAGCTTCTAACCGGCACATGACGGCAGGCCCAGCGGGGAGGAGATCCTTTAAATCACCGTGTGTCTCCCAAACATCCGATTCTTGTTAGTTGTGTCTATATTATTATTATTTTATTATTGCTTCTGTTGTTTGATAGCTTCAGACCAGGGGTCTCCTCAGCCATTAATCCTTCTCCTTGGTGTCCTAGTCAAAATCTGCTCTAGAAATGTGGAAAATAGCCTCAGATTTCACAATGCAGCTTTAGATATATGCTAGCTAGAAAAACACAGCGCAAAGAAGACAATGGTCTTTTGATCCATTAAAGTAGCTTTGTGATGGTAACTGTTATTGGAGATGGGCTGTTATTTAAAGATACAGGGTTCTATTGAATAAACCTCCAGTCTAGTCTGTTAGTATAAAATAAAAAGCCCTAAAAGAAGCTGCAGGAATGATATTTATATTTATTCTAACATGGAGGCCCAGCTCTGCTTGTATTAAGCCCTCTTTAAGCCATTTTCACCTCACCACAGTCCTTCAGTCTGGCCTATACCAGATGCAGGGGATGACATGTGACAGGAGAGCAGATTATTTGAGCTGAAGACTAGGAGAAAATCAAAGTTAGGACTTGCGGACAAGTGTTATGTTTCCCTCAGGTTATGCGATTGCAGTGCGGTAATCAAGGGTTAGACATTAGGAATGCTGCTGTACTCCATGCACTTCTTTGGCTGGGCGCCTCTTTGTGTTCGACCTGTGCTCTCCTGCAGGACGCGGTCCACCTCACGCCTTTTGTCTCCAGAGATTATCAGCAGACAGGCCACCATTAACATCGGTATTCGAAATCAGGCCCCGTGTGTGCCTCAGTGTTTGTGGGAAACATTTGTTTTCTAAACTGCTTTTTTCCCCTGGTCTGCCAGGCACCATCGGGTCATGTGGCCCACTGAAAGTCCACAGTAGTGAAGGCCATCTCTGGTGTTCACACTGTCAGGTTCAAGAACGAGCTGAGAGAAACATCACCATTAAAGCTCGGCTATGCTAACGCTAAAGGTGCGTGAAGGCGTTTTATGTAACTTCTATATTAGACGCGACACCCGCCCTCTCATCTGTGTAGCCTTCCAGAACCAGTTAGTGCCCAGGTGGTTGACATTGCTGTCCTGGCTCCATCAAGCTGACCCACTCCCCAGCTGTCCCAGGCCCGAAGTGCTACAGGTCGTGTGGCAGCAGCACTCCTGGATGCTTCCCCATTGGTGACATCCCTGAACCAGTTCAGGTGAGTAAGGTGGCTGCCAGGTGGTTAGAAACATGTTGTCTCTCTAAAAAGGCTCAAGGTTTGCTACTATCTAACCAACCCTGGACATTAGCTGTCCCAGGCCAAGGGAGATGCTACAGGTGGGTGTGGCAGCAGCACCGGATGTACAAATACTCTAATATCTAAACTTTACTGGAGTAATTATTTTTTAAGAAAATAATTAACTTCTACTCCCTAACTTTTTTTTTTTTTTGCTACATTTTAGAAATAGACTTTGTTTCTTTTCAGCTCATTCTTGTTATGGACTTTTGGTATAAAAAAAATAGAAAACATCAAAACATAATTTCTTTGTGGTTGGACTCGGTGCTGCCCCAACTTGTTGTTCACCACCTACCAAAATAAGTAGTTTTTCAAGATGGTGTAGAGTTAAATGTGACACTGTTACCATCAGTTATAAAGCTAAGAAAATTAAGTATAAGGAAGTTATCATCCAGAATTGCACAAAACTCTTCCTTCAATAGAGTAGTGCAGTAACCAGTATGAGGTTTAAAGCAACTGTCCTTGGTCCTGCATTATGTTTATTTGTATATTTAGTCTTTAGTAAAAACTTTAGTAAAAAAGTTCTACAAAAGTGTTTTTTATTTTTACATGAACAAATATTTATAATTTTGGCACCTCTGTTCAAAGCTCTACTCAACTAAAGGACATAGTCAAGCTGTTTGCTACTATCTAATGTGTCTCCGTCTTATCATTTTGGGGTCTTTTATATATGTAAAACTTCAAAAAATTCCACTAAATCTTCAGTACCGGTTCTTTAACTACTTACTTCAGTATACTTTCAGTTAGAAACACCATTCAACTTTTTTAACAGCCTGTAGTACCGTATATCTAAAATGCTATTCACTCTGCTAACTCCGCTTTTCAGCTAACTTCTTCTTTACAGTGCTTGTTTCCAGTGAAGCTTCAAACTTAAAAAGAAATTTTAACGATTTTCAGATTTATAATGCAGTCTATGGACATCAGCAGCTGCTAGAGTGTGCCACCCTAGCGCTTTCAAACATTTCACTCACATGTCCCAGCTTCAACTCACCGCCATTTTTTTACTTATCTAGATAAATTTACATCAAAAACGAGGGGATTTTTGTGATTCAGGAACGAACCCTCATTTCCAGGTGGCATTTACGGTTAATAGCCCAGACCACGAAGCAGCGTCCAGCCTAAATAGGGAAATCCAATGGCTTCCCTGAAAATCTGAACTGAAAATTCAAAACAACAGACTTTTTCGTATCGCTCCCGGGAACCGTTCGACGTAGCAACACGAGGCTTGTGGAAGTTGTTCCTCAGACCTTCCTAGCACTCACATTGTAAAGGAAGTGTGTCATACCTTTTTATCGCTTTTAGAAAAAGCGTTTCGTTCGGGGTAAATGTACCCGTCCAACTCCCAAAATCATCAGGATTTTTTGGACAATATGTTACCTTTACATCGTCAACACGCCTAGACGAAAAATAGAAATTATTCAATGAGACCAGCAGGATTTCTCAAACCTTTTGGCTCACCGCTCCTCCTTCCCATTAAGGCTGTGAATGAGCTACAGCCATGAAAGTTATTCCCCAATTGGAGACAAAGGATAGCTGTTGCTTAGACTGAAAGAATTTTTTGAGATACCATTTACGGTTTGTCTTCAGCACTTGTTTGTTCGGAGCTGATATTCCCATTCAAAAAAGCCTGAGAAGAAAGGAACGATTAGTGAAGCGCATGTCTCTCTCACTGACAGGCTCGTTAAAGCACGTCGTCAAGGTAACCGTGCTTCAAAGAGATTTTACCTCCACCACTTTAAACAGCACATTTTAATCTAATGGAGGGAGACAACACTGATTTAACATTAGGAAGTGGATACAATATGACTACTGACCATGACCCTTCCCTTCACACGCTGTAACCCTGATAGACTTTCAAAATAAGACTCCGGGGACCCTTCAAAATAAAAGCCCCTAAATTAAACTCATATTTTTTTCCCAGCATATGGCTCAACATTATGACCCAAACTCAACCACTTTTTTTAAAAATGAGACTCTAGGGGGTTTTCAAAACACACCCCACAGAAAATTTCAAAATAAAAGCCTCCCATTGCCACTTTATCTACTGCCCTAATAACAAGGGAAAAGAGTGATTTAACGATTAGAAAGTCATCAAGTATCACTGCTGGGTCTGACCCTTTTCTCAACACACAACCCTGCTAGACTTTCAAAATAAGACTCCAGTGACTCTTCAAAATAAAAGCCTCCGTATTGTACTTGTGTATTAATTGATGCAAATGGCCCAGCATTATGACCCAAACTCTACCAGCTTGTTTCTATTAGACTCTAGGGACCTTTTCAAAACATACCCCAGAGCAAATTTCACAATAAAAGTCTCCCATTTACGCTCTAATACAGCATCTATTCACCCAATAACATGGAAAACCAGTGATTTCATATTTAGAAATGGATTCTATATCACTGCTGAGCATGACCCTTCCCTTGACACACATCCATGATAGACTTTCAAAATAAGACTAAAGGGAACCTACAAAATAAAAGCCTCTTCCTTACACACACTCATTCATTGTGCCGTATGGCTTGTAGCTATGACCCAAAGTCAACCAATTTCTTCAAATTACACTACCAAGGCCTGTTGACCACACACCTCAGTGCATATTTCTTAATCAGGTTCTTAGATTTACACTGTAATAAAGCATCAGCTAACCTCGTAACTTGCAGCCTAAGCCTGCCAACGGTGCTTTCATTACCACAGCGGCTCGTAACATGCAGGTTCAATTTTTTGATAAATTCAGCTCCTTAAGTGGTATTAGCTCTCTTTCTATAAGCTTCTCTCTCTGTCCTTCCTCTGCTTCTCATGGTCAGTCTTAAACATAGGTTTGTAGATTTTCAATCCTCTAAGGATGACACTGTTTTCTTTATGCTCATCAACCGACACATTTTAAATAATTTTCCAATGGTTTTGCCAAGTCTTGACATTTCCACATATGATTTCAAAATGTTAAGACTTATTCAATACCATTGTCCTCAACATTTTACTTCCCATCCTTAAGCTACTAATTTTTTCTTCAACCAGATAAGATTAAAGTTTTTCTTTGTAATTTCTTTTCTACTTCAGCTAATTTCATACTTTTCAGCCTATGTTGTGAACTTTGGCTTCATTCTGCTCTGTTTCTGGACAGGAATTAAGCTTTTCTGTTTGCTGCTAATTCATAACACGCCTGACATGTTTCTGGAAAGTAGGTAAACCCCCCTTCAAAATTTCTTTATACATTTTTCTAGAAACTTGGGAGACATTATATTAAGACCCTTCTAGTGCCCACATTCAAGACATTTTTTGATATCATGTATGGTTTGGCTGTGCAGCTTTTAAGATGAGTTTGTTTCTGCCATTTTACTGCCAAATGATTCTACCCTACAAAATCTTCAGATGATTCAATTGTTTTCTGCAGTTTGAATTTTCTGATGACTTCCTATCTCATTTTCATATGTTCTTCAGGTAATTTCAGCTTTTTTCATTCAGCAAAAGCATTCCCACTTTGATGTTTCTCCGAAACAGCTTTTTTTTCTAGTATACTGTTATTTTTTTACCACTCTAGACGTTCTGTGGATGTTATTTGACCTTAAAGATGTATTTATGCTCTTTAAGCTGGTGATCCTTTTGACCAGCTGGATGGATCTATAGATCTAAAATACAGTGTTTCCCACTGCCGTCATACACGCGCCGCTTTGTTTTTAAAAAAATATACATTTAAAAATGTATGATTCACCTACTACATGTTATGAATGCTGGTGTACCATAAATAATAAATTATTAACAGTTTAGTTTGTGCCTTCAAGTCGTTGCCCATAGGAAGACGTTACCTGGATATAACCTAACCGAATATCTTCAGAACGGACTCCAAATGACACAAAACTCTTATGGGTGAGTAGAACATGATGGAATAACGTAAAATCAAGGGCCCAATGTAAAAAAACCGTGGGATACACCACGCTTAAAAATGTGCACATAAGAAAACCCCCGAGGGTCAGAGACTCTTCCACCACAGTCTCCTAAAATCCTGTGGAAAACACTGAAATACCTTAGAACATGTTTACCAAGAGGGCAGTTGTATAAAGGTTGATAAAGATGTGAGTTCAATCCAGCAGATAGTCTTATGTTAATATTAAACAATAAGTTTACAGTTTCTTTTCTTCGTGTCATCGTGCTCCTAAAATCAGCCTGAATGAAAACAGTTACCGGTTCTAGATCATCCTAATCTACAAAAGTCTGAATACATGAAGGAAACGTTACAGTTTAACATTCTGTGAAGAAATCCTCACATGTTGCTCAGATTGTTTTGATCAAACTTGATTCTTGTTTTACTAACATTTTATATACATATTTTTGTCCTTTTACTGCAGTGATTCTGTTCAGAGGAGAACCTGAGCTCTGCAGATCCTGAATTTGTAGCGCTTCGCTCTGCTCTCGTTTGGTTAAATAAACATATCCTTCATCATGTGACTCTGATTACGATGTAACAGCAAAAATTCTGTAGTTCCTTTAAAGAAAAACACAAACGGGTCAGAACCCGCTCCTCTGGAAGATGGTAGCACTACTAAGCGTAGCTAAAACTGCTCCTTCGACTCTCCTACAGACACGTGTCGTTTGTGGACTGTCCCGGCCACGACATCCTTATGGCCACCATGTTGAACGGCGCCGCCGTCATGGACGCTGCCCTCCTGCTCATTGGTAAGTCACTCTCTGATCCTGTGGGTCCTTCGCCCCCTGTGGTCCGGCTGTAAACGCTGCCGCTTCTGTCTGCCTGTCCAGCGGGGAACGAGTCGTGTCCTCAGCCTCAGACCTCGGAGCATCTGGCCGCCATAGAGATCATGAAGCTGAAACACATCCTGATCCTCCAGAACAAGATCGACCTGGTGAAGGAGAGCCAGGCCAAGGAGCAGTACGAGCAGATCCTGGCCTTCGTTCAGGGTGAGTCCGGCTCAGCGTCTAATAACTCTGCTCTAGATGGTCCTGGTTCCTCTCTGATGGCCGTTTGAGCCGATCAGGACCCATTTTCAGGGTCAGATTCTCTGTTTGAACCTTGAACAGCGACCATGATGGAATAGGGGAAGCAGACTCACAGGCACCATATGCTGTGGTTGCAGCATTTTGTTACTTGTAGTTTTTTTGCTTCTATTTTTAGTGGTTATCGCATTTATTATTTTTTTATTATTATTTTGTGCAGCATTTTTCTATTGCATTTGTTTATGTCTGCTTGTTGTGGAGTTTGTATCACACGGTATTGCAGCTTGTTTCTTTTCTGCTGCACGTTTGCACCCATCAGAAATCGTACTAATACGTTTTAAGACCTATTGTATTTCATTGTTACTTTATTGTTTTTATTTCACATCATATTCTGCAGATCAACATCCAGAAAATCCTTTTTTAAGCATGTTGGGTGTTTTTCTTTATACCAAAACCTAGGGATATAAAAAATGTTGGTTCTTCAAAATGGAAATGCATTTCCTTCAGCAGATATTAAACAAAACAATAATAAACTATCATTTTTTAAAGTTTTTACTGCTCTAGTGGCTTGTTTTTCTGACAGTAGGCTGATAGAGACATGTGGCAAAGGACCACAACCCCAGTCAGCTGTGTCGAGGACTAAGGCCTCCATACATGGATCATTCGCGCTAACCACTGTGCCACCTGCACATCCAATTAACTATCTGTAATTAAAGATTCGTGTAATATTTTCAGACCTAATCAACTTATTCTGCTGCTCTCAGGGCAGAAAGGCTCTTTGGATGTTAAAGGTTGCAGCTGTCCTGATCTAGACATTGTAACCCTCCTCAGGCTGCTGAGAGGGAAGCTTCAGGCCAAGTCTGTGCCAAGTTTTATACATCTTCTGGAAATGTATGAATTTAGGCACAGAGTTGCATGTTCTTATCTCATCTTGCCTACTTTTAGGTTTCTTAGAGAAATGGGCTTCTGATTACAGAAGTACTTAATTTTGAATTATTTGTTTGATTGTTTTTAATTTTGGTTTGTCTTCTTTGACCTTATATGTTTAGATTAAAGGTTTGATTCTCTGTCGATATTCAGACTTGAGCTGCAGCTGCAATAAAATCTGTATTTTTAGGCTTTATGTGCGCCTTAAGGAGGGAACTGATGCCTGTGTTGTTTCTCCTGCAGGCACAGTCGCAGAGGGAGCTCCCATCATTCCCATCTCAGCGCAGCTGAAATACAACATCGAGGTGGTTTGTGAGTACATCGTCAAAAAGATCCCTGTCCCCATCAGAGACTTCACCTCAGAGCCCAGACTCATCGGTAGGAAGAAAGGCCACCAGTTGCTGCTCGTCTCTGTCCTGCTCTGGTCCTCATCTGTTAAACGTCTGCTTCAGTCATCAGGTCCTTCGACGTGAACAAACCGGGCTGCGAGGTGGACGACCTGAAGGGAGGCGTGGCGGGAGGCAGCATCCTGAAGGGCGTGCTGAAGGTAGAGACTGGCGCTGTAAACGGCTGCTGAGGTTCAGGCTCTTATCTGAAACCTGGTTGTTTTGTGTTTGTCTGACCTGTAGGTGGGTCAGGAGATCGAGGTCCGCCCTGGAATAGTCTCCAAAGACCAGGAGGGAAAGCTGATGTGCAAACCCATCTTCTCTAAGATCGTGTCTCTGTTTGCTGAACACAATGATCTGCAGTACGCCGCACCGGGAGGCCTCATCGGTGAGGGACGCCGTGCATCGGGCGCTTTCATTCAGCGTCGCACATTTAGAACCATTTGGACTCATTCTGGGGAAGAAGTTCAGGAAAAAGGATGATTAGAGTGTGATTTAAACCAGGGAAGCAGACTTTCTGCTGTCTGGATTTCTGAAAACTTATTTCTATTTTTATCTGATCTTATCATTTTTTTCTTCTTCATTCTAATCTATGTCCTTTCCTTGTTTCCTTGCGCCGGTCATTCTCTCCCTTTCTTCCTTCAGTGTATCCTTTGTTTCTGTACCTCTTGTTCCTTCCTACTGTTCCCCCTTTCATCCTCTTCTTTCCTTCCTTCCTACTGTTCCCCCTTTCATCCTCTTCTTTCCTTTCCTTCCTACTGTTCCCTGCTCTTTCATCCTCTTCTTTCCTTCCTTCCTACTGTTCCCCCTTTCATCCTCTTCTTTGCTTCCTTCCTACTGTTCCCCCTTTCATCCTCTTCCTTGCTTCCTTCCTACTGTTCCCCCTTTCATCCTTTTCTCCTTTCCTTGCTTCCTTCCTATACTGTTCCTCCTTTCATCCTCTTCTTTTTCCTTCCTTGCTTCCTTCCTACTGTTCCTCCTTTCATCCTCTTCTTTCCTTCCTTCTTTCCTTTCCTTACTGTTCCTCCTTTCATCCTTTTCTTTCCTTCCTTGCTTCCTTCCTACTGTTCCTCCTTTCATCCCTCTTCTCCTTCCTTCCTTCCTTCCTACTTTTTTCGGTTCCTTGTTTTCTGTCCTGTTTGCTTCTGTTTTTCTTAGTTTGTTCTGTTGCTTCCTTCCCTCTATCCCTTATTTCCTTCTATACTTCCTTCCTGCTCTAGAAATGAATCTGATTTATTATGAATTAATGAATTTCTGAGCTGTTATTTGATGGAATTACAGTTTGAACAATTGGAGGAAACTAAAAGCGTCTCTCCGTGTGTCCAGGTGTGGGAACAAAGATCGACCCCACGCTGTGCCGAGCAGACCGTATGGTGGGTCAGGTCCTGGGAGCTGTCGGAGCGCTGCCAGAGATCTTCACAGAGCTGGAGATTTCCTATTTCCTCCTCAGAAGGCTGCTGGGAGTCCGCACAGAGGGGGACAAAAAGGCTGCCAAGGTGAGGCCAGCATCGTTGGAAATGTAGTCCTAACTCCCCTGAAAGCTGTCGCTTATTGACCATCTGCCCTCCCCCCTCAGGTCCAAAAGCTCTCCAAGAACGAGGTGCTGATGGTAAACATCGGCTCGCTGTCGACGGGCGGGCGAGTCAGCGCCGTCAAGGCTGATCTGGCCAAGATCGTCCTCACCAACCCTGTATGCACCGAGGTCGGAGAGAAGATCGCTCTCAGTCGGCGTGTGGAGAAGCACTGGCGGTAAGGGGCACACCTGTCCTGGAGGGCCAATCAGTGTCTGAGGGGTGCCGCTGATGGACTGTGTCCCTTTAAGCCTCCTAACATCAGTCTAGATGAGGAGATCATCTGTCTATGGTCTGAATACTCAGACTTCCTGGTTCTGTTTGGATCCAGAATCATTAGCAAGATTAAAGAATAATTTAAGATTAGAGGCTTTTAGTCTCTGAAGATGATAATCTGAGTCTGAGCAGAGCTCAAGGTGAGGCTGCTTTTAGAGGAGGGCCAATTTAAAATCCTTCTGGAACTGTTTTTATTTAGCTTTAGTCAGGGTTCCCATGCCTCCTTAAAATCCTCTAAAAACTTCTTGAATAAAAAAAAAAAAAATTCAAGCAAAGTTTTTCCAACTACCCATAAATAATGAATGTGTTAAACTTCCCACCTTTGGTGACCGCTGCTAAACGGTTTTTATTTAGTGTAGCAGTGGATTCTCATTTCCTCTACATAGAGAACATGTTAAACAGGACATGCATCTTCTAGGCGGTGAACAGTCATAAAGTTGGTTCACGATCCACGCCTGAAACTTCAGGAAGTCTGCTTCGCCATGTCAGGGTGTCAAAGGACCTAAATAAATGACCATTCTGCTGTTTGTTAATGGAGGGGAGTTTATTACATTAACAGTTTTAAGCAAAGAATGTGTTTAATGAATGGGAATTGTATCAAAATGCTTTAAAAGGATTTTGAAATTTTTATATTTTTTATTTACATTTTTTTTTTTTGTCTTTTTTAGGAATTTTGTGATTATAATTGTTTTTTCATATCTTTTTTAATCATTTTTTTTTTTTTTTTTAGATTGAGTTTCACTGATTTTTAGGGGATCATATTCTCCTCACTTCTTGGGCTTTTCTCAGAAAGGAGGATCTTGGCCACATTTCTATTGGTCCTCATGGTTAGCATCTTTATTGGTCAAGAGTGAGCGTTAATGTTTGGCTGGAATGAGGGAGATGTCATTTGTGAAATGCAGTTGCCTGGTTCTGCTGGAGTTTTCTTCCCATTAAAAGGGAATCTTTCCACTGTCGCTACAAGCATGCTTGGTGTGAGGGATTGCTGAAGAGTCAATGCAGTCAACTGGTTTTCCTTAGATAGAAAACTTGGAATCAGTTTGACTGGATGATCTGGTGAACTGTAAAGTGTAAATAAACTGAATTGAATTGAAAATAACACAATACGTAAAATTCAATCTGAAAAACGTATTTAATAAAACACAATTTAAACTGGATAAGATAAAGATTTAAGGAAAATAAAATCTGAGAAAAGGCCTAGGTTACTCGTCTTTTTTTTTTTTTTTTGTTTTTTTCAAAGTTTCATTTCTGAATTTTTTTTTTTCTTTTCAAGAATAAAGGAAAAAAAGTTCCCTCCATAGAGGTTAAGCCTACATGAGGCTACGATAAATAAACCCTTTGCCAAACGTTGAACTTCAAAGCTCCACAGAGGCCTCCTCGCCATCGCTAAACTGATTGATGCATTGAAGACGTGAATGACGACTGTCAGCATTATGGATGATGATACAGGCTATATATTCCTTTGATGCTGATCTGTTTTTCAATTAATTCTTTTCAAAAAATCTCTTATTACTTTTGCATGCAAAACATTTCCCGACATGATTGAAACACATTTGACTAAAAACAAGAAATCAGATTCTGCTGTTTTTGAACATAATTAATCTTTAGAAATATCTGATGGAACTGTAAATGTGTGGTAGAAACATGAGGGGTTTAATTTTCTGATGACCTCTGGCCTCTAAGAGGAAATGTGTCATTTTGATGTTTGGTGCTCATTCAGAATAACCTGATTACATGTCCGCTAATCAGGTGGTCAATCTGTATAAACCACCATTTACTGGAGTTCAGTGTCGACTCGTCATGTGAGAAACCGGTGTCGTGTAGAGGGCTCCGAGTCAGCTTTATGTTTTAAAACTGTTTACATTGTAAAGCTGCTGTTGTTTTAAGATTAAGGCTTGAGATCTGTTAAATGATCATCTGTAGTTGAGTTGAAATGTTGACCTGTTTCTCCTGTTTGTTGCTCTCAGGCTGATCGGCTGGGGGCAGATCAGGAGAGGTGTGACCATCACACCAACGGTGGACGACGACTGAGAGAGACACGTCAGCCGGACCGCTCCAACACCCCCACTCCTTTAGGATTTGTTTTTTTTTGTTTTGTTTTTTTGCAACTGGGACATTTCACTGGTTTAAAGATGCCTTCTAGATCTCTGCTGGAGGAGGAGGAGCTCCTATGCAGCAGGAATCCAGATGATGCAGAGGACTTCCTGCATTGGCTTCAGATTTAACAACCAATAAAATACATTTGGAAGGATCTTCTGTGTCCCTGAGCTTTTCTTGGTGACTTTAAACTGGATAAACAATAAAGAATTAACTAGTGATAAAACTCAGAGGGGTTAAAGCTCAGAGAGTAATTTATTTATTCTCAGTGGTAGTTAAGTCTGTCCTGCATGTTTTTTCAACCAATTACTGATCTTAGGCTTAATCACCATATTCTGCAGGAGTGAGGAAGTGTTCATTTAAAGTTCTGCATTTCCATAAAAGGAAACGTCTGAAACATCCAATAAATAAGCCCTGCAGGACTATAAACTTCTTAATGATGTATAACGGCTCAGAATGAATTTAATCCACAAGGTCCCTTAGAAAAATGATGAAAATAGATGTTCCTCCTGAAACGCCTTACTTTATCTAAACAGTTACCGTAAGTCTGTTCCTCCAGGCTTTCTGATACAGGGTAAAAAAATAAAATGAATGTCTAAGTGATGATTTAAAATGTAATACTTTATAATGAAGTAGATCTTTATAGGGCTATCCACCCTTATAGAGTTGATTGGTCTGTAGTAGAGATGCACGATATAATCGGACCCTATCGGTATCGGCCTGTATCGGCCTTAAAACTGAATATCAGACATCGGCCACCCCACCGATATTTAACCCGATATCTGATCAGCTTCTGAGTTTCTAAAGTCTAAAAAAAAAATACTACTACTTCTTCCTCAAAAACTTCTTTTTTACAGACTTAAAAACTTCTAAAGACGAGGGAAAAATATTGATACATTAAAATATCCCAATATCTTCATATGCTGATATATTGCCATTTAAAAACACCATATCAATCTCTTTTTACTAATGAAATATTGCTATATGTCATCATTATGCTCTGACGAAATCCCCCGAAAATTCATTAAATATTTGCCATATTTTTATATGTTGATATATTGGCCAGCAGGTATCGATCTATTTTACTAACAAAATCTCACAAGAATTTGCTATTTTCAATGACTACTTATTTTTGTCCAGCTTTAACATCGATATCGGTTATCGGCTACATGAGTTTTAAAATATCGGGATATCGGCCAAAATCCCAATATCGTGCATCCCTAGTCTGTAGTGACTGATGAGATAAACAGTTACAAATAATTCTAACATTTAATCATTGTTATTTTGAGTTTCACACAATTTGTTTTTAATTTAGCATTTTAATTATACACGTCTAATGGCTAAATTTCAAATGCATAATATATATATATATATATATATATATATATATATATATATATATCCCAAAAGTAAATTAAACATTAGAAAGAAATGAGACAAAATCATAAAAAAAAAGATGCATCATGTTCTCAAACTGAATAAAATAAAAATTAGGCACTAAGATTTTAAATATACCCATTTTCTCTAATCTGGTAAATAAAAACCAGGCTGGTTAAACCTGTCGGATTATTAATCTTTCAGCCGTGCCATCATTTAGCTAAATACACAACCATACAAACAAAAGGGAATTTTTAAAAAGTAACAAAAGCAATCCCTCAAAAATTTCATGAACTGCAAAAAGTCCCAAAATGTAAACCTGTTCTTCCTAATCTTTTGATCAATAGGCACATTTCAAATAAAATAAAAACTCTGTTAGTTCATTTTTCAGTAGGACTGTTTACTAAACAAATACTGTATTTTTACAAATATTCTCTGTTGATCCAGAGAAAAACACGTTACCCAAAGCTTCATTTCCTCTAAAAGCTCAGGAAGTTTCACTCCAACACTCTCACCTGTCATAAGAATCTTCCAGACGCTGTTTTCCTATTGATGATGGTGCTACGAGGATATTTTCTGGAGTAGATATTGAATAAACAGATCATCGTTTTTATGAATGAGTCTAATATAAAACAACGGATGCTCTGCTTTACTGGCTTTTCCACCAAAGCCCAAACTTAGCTGAACTCAAAAAGACAGATCTTTGGGACTCTGGAAAACAACATGAAATATTGAAATATAATGAATATTATAATCATTATGGGGAAAGGTTTTATTCATATATCCTGTTTTGTAAAAAACAAACCACCCTTTCATTTCTTTATCATGACAAACCCAAACATCTGGGACTTTTTCACCTGCTAAGCCTCTAACTGTTAGAAAAAGCCCAAACTTTTTTAATTTATTGTCTTTTTTAAAGTCCTATTTATTTATTCAATCTGTGTCTTTATCTATAGCTTAATCCGTATAATAACTTTTTAATCACTTCTATATTTTTCACCTTAATATGTGTGGTAGCAGGCTGCACTGGGGTCCAGATTATTAGTTTTTATCACCTTTAGTGTAGGATTTAAGAGAAAAAAAATTGTTTACCACAAGCTTCATTGGACTCTACGGAAAACATAAAAAAAGTTAACTGATTTTTAAATGGTATTTCAGTATAATATAAGAAAAAAATTTAGAATTATGACTTTAATCCCAGAATTCTGATTTAAATCTCAGAATTTTGGATCCTAATCTTAAAGGTCACCATGAATGAAGAGATGTGGGAGCACTCAGCTTCACTGACAAAGATGTCATTTGTTTGGGAGGGCCGGTAACACATTGGAGGAAAATGAAGGAATTAGGCGACCTTTTATGTGCCAGAGGGGTCACTATTTCATTGCTATTTCATTAACGGAAGAACAGAAGGTGAATAAAACAAAAGAGCTAGTTTCTAAAACAGACATGACAACAACGATGCTAACATGTTAGCTGTAAGAATTTAAGTCCAAATTCTGAGATTAATGTTAGGAGTGCATAAGATCAAAATTCTGAATTAAAGTCAGAATTCACAGAGATTAATGTTAAATTCTGAGGTAAAGTCAAATTCTGAGATTAAAGTCAGAATTCTGAGATTAATATTAGAATTCTGAGATTAAAGTCAGAATTCTGAGATTAATGTTAGAATTCTGAGATTAAAGTCAGAATTCTGAGATTAAAGTCAGAATTCTGAGATTAATATTAGAATTCTGAGATTAAGTCAGAATTCTGAGATTAATATTAGAACCCTGAGATTAAAGTCAGAGTTATGAGATTAATATTAGAATTCTGAGATTAATATTAGAACCCTGAGATTAAAGTCAGAGTTATGAGATTAATGTTAGAATTCTGAGATTAAAGTCAGAATTCTGAGATTAAAGTCAGAATTCTGAGATTAATATTAGAATTCTGAGATTAAAGTAAGAATTCTGAGATTAATATTAGAACCCTGAGATTAAAGTCAGAATTATGAGATTAAAGTCAGAATTCT
>JAGKQL010000056.1:2281450-2318942 GCA_018398635.1 Cyprinodon brontotheroides | reverse complement strand
TAAGTCCCTACTTTCTAAGCAGAATCACTATTTTAATTGATTTCCTCATCCATTTACTACCTGCAGGAATTACTGAGGATCTCTGAGCTTTCAAGCAACAGAAACAGCATTTGTCTGCTTTTATGATGCAATATTCCTGATTTAGTTCAATTAAGTTTATTTATATAACACCAAGTCACAACACATGTCATCTCAAGGCACTTTACTTCTTCAACCAGGAATCATACAGTCAGAGATTGATTTCAAAGTTTTCTATCTAAGGAAAACCAGCTGATTGCATCAGACTACATTGACTCAAGAGGCAATTTCTCACTAAGCATGCTTGCTTAGCGACAGTGGAGAGGAGAAAACTCCCATTTAACAGGATGAAATCTCAGAGGCCAACTGGCGTTCAAGGACACAGAATCAAAAAAAGGCAACTGTCAACCCCAGACTCCACAGACGGCCCCATCCAGGAAACACACAGCCAGGCAGACGAGCTCTGAGCCAGCTCCTTTGTCAGACGATGAAAAGAGCACACCCAGTTAGTCACAGTCAGAGAAAAAGTGCTACACTGAAAAACTATAACTATTAACACACTATAGACAAAGGTGTTGATGGCAGCAGCACATATTTCTTTCAGGATGGAGTCACAGCCAAACAGGGAACAGACCAGATGAAGCTATTATGAGAAAAAGCAGAGAGAGCAGAAGGTTAGAGATTGAACTAATAGATTCTGCAGAGTGGAAAATAGAGAGAATGAAGCACAATGATGAAATAGAGGTCAGAATAGCACTCCAGCAGCCTAAGCCTATAGCAGCATAACTATATAGAGATAGCTCCAGGATAAGCTCAGCCACTCAACTATAAAGCTTTATCATCAAAAAGGAGAGTTTTAAGCCCTAGCCACCAAAGTAGACAGGGTGTCACTGACCTCTCGCAGGACTAAAACTGGTAGTTGGTTCCCGGGAGAGGAGCCTGATAACTAAAAGATCTGCCTCCCATTCTGCAGAGAACTTTTAGAAATTCTACAGGAACCACCCAGCCCAAACCTGCAGATTGAGGCCGAAGTCCTCTGTTAGGAACATAAGGGAACAATCAGATCTCTGATATCCCAGATGAGTAGACTTGGCCATTTAAGGCTTTATGTGAGAAGGAGGATTTATATTTCAATAGAGTTCAGTTTGTCTGAGGGTTCTTTTGTTGTCAAGTGATAAATCAATCATTTGTTTTTAGATAAATATCAATGCATCCATTCCTCCTCCCCATGGTACTCATGGTAAGACAAAATGCCTAAAGGGGTACACAAGTCAAAAAAGGTTGGGAAATACTGATCTAGATCATGTCACAGCACAGTATCTGTTATTTATAATACCCGTAATAGGAACAAATAATGAACCATATCTTCAGTATCTTTTATTACTATGATGAGTAAAAGGCTTTTAAAATCAGTGTATTCACCTTAATTTGAGCAGGTAAAGGTATGTACAGTGTTTTCAACTTAAAATAGAATAATTAGATATTATGTACTTGAAATAAGATAGTTGCGTAGTTGATTTTTCTAGTTTAAACATGAATAACCTCATTTAACTGACAAATTGTCTGACTTAACTGCTGAAATCAGAGGAAAATTAAATAATTTTAAGAAAAATTGACTCACTTATATTTCACTTTTTTGCTGTGCATATTTGTCTTAATAAAGGAACCCAATCCATTGATTAAATATCACTGTAAAGTGTTTACTGCTGATTCAGAGAAGTTTTTCCATCCTGACTTCAACACCTCTAAGTACAGATGAAAGGTCATCGTTTAGCCACAATGTTCAGACCACCTAAAGAGCTTACCTCTACAAGCTCCACCTCCTCACCTGCCATCTCACTTGGCAAATTACATGGGTCAAAGTGGATTTCCCTGATTAGATCATGAGATCAGAAAAGTTTCCTCTTCTCAAACAGCAACATGAAGCTCTGAGCTCCTTAGCAAGGTGATGGATCCAAATCTGCAATGATCGGAACCAAGGATTAGTCTCCAGTTTTCTGGGTACACTCCAGAGGAAGAAGGTGCGGAGCAGTTCCAGAACTTTCTGAAAGGATTATACATCCCTCATGATTTATTAAAGTGATCGGATCTCAGAGAAGGAGCTGGACAGCAGCACTGGAAAAAGATCTAGAGGAAAAGAAGAAGGCTTAGATGGATGATTGGGTGGAGGAGACTGGAGGCTGGAAGAATAGCCAGAAGAACAGATGAATGGATGAAAGGATAAATGGATAGAAGGAGAAAATATGTGAACGAATGATAGAAAAAAAAAGTAAGAACCTTTATATGTTGTTATTGTCCCAAGACCAGAATGAAGCTGATGCTGCATTCAAATAGAAGCAGTTTTAAGAGTCAAAAAGTCAAGGATTCAACTTGGATGCTTGTCTATTTTGAGGTGAGACACTCTGGATGCTCAATGCTCTGGTTGTTTAGCTGCTCTGTTCTTTCGCTGAAATCTATTTGCTTTGATGAGTAAAAAAAGAACAAGTTTTAACACATTTCTGTGTGAGAAATTCCAGCTGAAAACATGACCTGTGCACTCAGTTCATTAGGATTATCTTATTTAACAGTGGCGTTTTACTGGCCGCCTATACCTCAAATGAGAGCCCAAAGAAAGGATAAGTATTGTATTTTCATTGTTTGTTTAAAATTGAAAAATGAATGAACAAATGATGCAGGAGTTCTTTCTATGCCACAGATGGTCAAACATATTTTTTCATTGTCAAAAAGGAATGAGAATAATTTAAGTATTGTCTTGTACTTTGATTAAGAAAAAGAAATCAATTACTTTAAAACATAAATAGAAAAGGCCTATTTTCTCCGTTTTCTGTGACTAGATGTCCCTTTAAAAGAACACCAGGCGCCATTACTGCTTTAGCCCAGCAAAAAATGTCTGTAGAAGTTTAGTTGTGATTTAGACATAGTAAAATAAAGCCTGTTAGAATCAGAATGACTTTATTAATCCCTTGCAGGAAATTCTTTTCTTGCAGTGTACCCGTTTAGAGAACATCATCCACTGACATCTCAGCACATAATATACAAAAAAACTGGGGAAACAGGACGATGTTTAGCAAAACAAATATGAGATTTTGCAATGATTAATCTGTATTTCTAAATAAATTTAGGAATACGAAGGACTCCAAAGTGCTTAACATTGCAACCAGTCCCGGGGCACACTGACAGCAGCCTGACTGCCATTCAGTCCTTAACACAGAGAAGTGTCTCACCCAAAGACACAAAACCTGAAATGATTATAGCAGGGGCTCAAACTAGCAACCCACTGCTTTCAGTAGCAACAATACCTTATTGAGAGTGCAACCAAAAAATAAATAAATAAATAAAACATGAATTTTTGTTTCTGTTTTAAAGAAATTTTTAAGTAATTTCATTTGTTAATCGAAATAAAAACCAAATTGAAATAATTTTTATGACACAATTTTAATTTTTTTGACACACAAAAAGGAAAATACTTAATTCTTTGTATTTAGACCTCAAGGTTTTATTTTAAATCACAAATCAAAAAGCCATTTGCTTTGCTTTTTGTTATTCCTTTCTAAAAGTAAAATCAACTGACCAAAAGATAAACATACCCTTGAGGTCCACGTGGTCGGGACCATACAGCACCCCCTGTGAGGTCATGGAGGAAAATAGCTTTGACATGTTAGCATGGGGTGAAGCTACCAGTATTAGGACATACATAGAAAAAGCAGCTGTAAAAGGCGCCTTACATGCAGGAAACACACACAGCCAGGCAGATAAGCTCTGAGCCAGCTCCCATGTCAGAGGATGAAGAGAGCACATCCAGTTAGTCACAGTCAGAGAGAAAACAGGACTAAAACAGGCCCCACCTATAAACTAAAAGTGTTCTAGCGGCAGCAGCAAGTTGATATTTCTCTCCAGGATGGAGTCACAAGCCAAACAGGAACAGACCAGATGAAGCTACTATGGGAGAAAAGCAGAGAGCAGAGGCGTTAGAGAACAGATTCTGCAGAGTGTGTGTGGAGGGATACCTGTAGATAGAAAGGAGCAAAATGGATTAAAAAGGGGTCCCTATGTCCTCCAGCAGTCTAAAGCAGCATAACTATAGAGATAGCTCGCGTAATGTAATGTAACATAATGAGCGATGTGAAACAAGTATCCCGACATCCTATGTTTCAGTGGAAATGCTCAAAATATGTTAGGCAAACTGCATTTGGCACATCCAAATGTAATTTAAAAATGATTAACTTCATTTGTCTCACACATACCCATTTCTTCTCACCATACAAACTAATCCTGCTTTAAGACAAGCAGATCTACAACTACCAACACGGGTTATTTTAAACACCTTGGCGCAAGCTCGAGGATCCTCGGACGGCCAATTGAGTTTTCCCCCGACAAAGCTGAGGATGTGGTTAAAGTGTGTGTGGTGCTGCACAACTAGCTCACCCACACAGACGAGGTGGAAAGCCAAGAAGCATGCATACCCCCCCCAGCTATCATGGGAAAGAGCTGGGTCTGGTGAGTGGCCAGCTGATGTCACTGGGGATTCCAACATGTAGCCTATTGAATAAATCAGTGATGTCCAAAGCAGGCGCCACCAGAGCATCTATGGCAGTGAGGAGAGACCTAATGTTTTTCTTCCAGACAGAGCATAGACCTGTGCCATGGCAGAATGAGGTGCTGACTCAAGGTAAACTTGGAACGCTTGAAGAGTGATGGCCCTGAGTAATAACCTTTCCTTACTCTTCCACACACTGTTTTTTTTTACTAGCTTTTATGTTTTTATATGATGTTTTTAACAACCCATTTAAGATATTTCTGTAATTTGGCATACTGTATGATTTTCAGAATAATAAAAAAGATACGCTGTGTCCATAAAACTTTGGTTTTTATTTCTAAACAGAGACACACCAAGGTGGGAAACAAAGGAAGAAAAAAAAGATGATATTGACAATGCAAACAGAAAATGTACATATTCAAAAACATACAACAGAGCAGGTAATGTAAACAAACTTTGTAAACATGTAGTTAACCAAAGAAAAAAATGTGTATCTAATGCAAAAACCATGGCTCTGCACATCCAGACTGTGGTAGATATTGTTCATATTCAATGCAATGTAACAATTGACATACTATTGGACAATTAATTATTATTACAGAACAAGGTGGAAATTAAGCGTGTATGTTTGTATTGGTGACAGAATTGCCTTTGGGCAAAAAGATTTATGAAGTGTATAACATGTAGTGTATAACAGTCAGCTCGGCGTCTGTGCTGCTGCCCGCAGCTGATCCATCTGGTCATACATGTAGTTGATGGTATTCCTGATAACAATGTCCCTACTGTCTGTCATGTTGGGTTCAAGGTGTCTAACCCACATGCAGAAACCACTCTTAAGTCAGGGAAAAAGTTAAATTATTTATTGACAATGTTACATGTTATGGAGTACAGGTTCTGGGTTCTTCTGACGGGTCATGGCAGGGAAGCCACTGAGGAGGACAGAGCAGTTAGAATGGATCCAGGAAATGTGCAGTTTACTGATGACGGGGATAAATACCTGCTCAGAGAGGATTCTGATCAGCAGGGGGAGGACCTTGTGAATCCAGAGGCCAGTCGGCAGGCAGAGGGCTGAGGGCAGAGGCAGACACTGAGACTGAGTGCTGGCAGGCAGATTCCAGGCAGAGATATCAATCTCCAGGATTTCAGGTTTCCAGACAAGTCAGGATCATTACTGGCAAACACTCTGGCAGGGAAGTGTCAGCCTCCTCCTTCTTAAATAGGTCTTCTTGATGAGGAGACAGGAAACAGGTGTGTAGAGGTGAGCTCATGCCCTCAGGAGGAAGATCTCAGGCGCCCTCTGGTGGAGAAAGTGAACAAGCCTCCAGATCCCAACGCTGTCCACTGGTACCTTCCTCACTCTGCCATGAAATTCCCAAAGGACAAGCAGTCATCCTGCTGCAGCCTGTGCAGAAGCCTCAGGCTATTTTCAGCCAGTTGCTCCAGGTGTGCCAAAATGTCCTGGTCATCATCAGAGCTCATATCTGAGCTCAGATCACAGGTGGGATCAGTGTCCTGTGTTGTCTGTGACTCTAAGCAAAAAGCAAATCAACTATGGTCATTGTACCGATCGTGCTACAGTATACATGTGTAGAATAGCACCAATACACAAGTACCATTTAGTATATAGTATATACTATCGTTTACCACAGGCGTAACTTTCTGAAGGACTGGTGGGGACAGTCCTTCACTTTATTTCCCCGTTCCACTCATTTTCTTTATCCAAGGGTAACAGAGGTTGGGTGCAGCTATCTGTGCTCTGGGCGTTTGAGTCAGTGTTTTTTCTCTGTCTCTTGCTGCTCCTGTGTCCCGTCTCTCGGTGTAACATCATCATATCTGTCGATTTGAGACATCTTACAGCAGCACTCAGTGAATATTAATCAGCAGCTACTTTGTTGTTTAAGTAAAAGTTAGGAGAAGGGTTGGCTAAAAAAAATTACATATCATGCCACTGTTCTTTAGGCATAAGGAGCCATTTCAGCTAAAAAACGGCAACAGTTTGTAAGTTAGTTTTATAATGCAAGAAGCTTGAGAAAACATAGTTTCTTATTGTACAGACAGACAGAATGAGACTGCAGAGCTTCTACATATGTTAAAATTTAGTTTCTGGCATCATTATATTATAAGAGAGGTTCGTAAATCTTTTTAAACAGAGCACAGAGAGAAATACTGGGAGCTGCAGATTTAAAAGGGAAACAGATTTTCTGGGATATGCAACATGCAATAATATATATGTCTAAGTTTACCAGAAAGTTTACAAGAAAAAATATGCTATGCTATATTTAAAATGAAGCATATCCATTTTTTTCTGGATGGAAGGAATTGAAATTGTACTTCAGAATCAGAATCGGCTGTTATTCTTTTTATTTTTTTAACATATATATACATTAATGTTTTTGGGCCCTATATATGCAATGCACTAAAAGGCATCTATCTAACTATGTAAACATATATATAAATATCAATGTATTTTGGTTCTCGTGTGTTCTTAACAATAGAAAAGCATTCAATAAATATTTGTTTGAGTTCATTTTTGGAAAACACAAAAACCTAATGAAAGTGTTTGGGTGGAGTGACTGTAGGTCCATCAGCCTCCAGAGCATCAACACCAACTTTCATCACAAAGTTACACCCTTGTCTTTTACACTTACTTTGGCACCTTCACAATACAAAAGTAGTGACCTGCCCTTTGTTTTAGTGTGCAGGAACAGACACTGCTTAGCATGTGTACCTGTGATAGATTGAAATGTGGTCTTTATGAGTCAGATGCAGTTACCGTTTCTGATTCTCTGCTCTCTCTCTCTCTCTCTCTCTCTCTCTATATATATATCTCTCTCTATCTCTCTATATCTCTCTATATATATATATATATATATATATATATATATATATATATATATATTTATATGCCATATATATATATATATACCTATATATATATATATATATATATAAAACTGTTTTCTCACCCCTCGTGGGGGTGGTATGTGTCATCCTCAAGCTCGGGTCCTCTACCAGAGGCCTGGGAGTTTGAGGGTTCTGCGCAGTATCTTAGCTGTTCCTAGGACTGCGCTCTTCTGGACAGAGACCTCTGATGTTTTACCTGGAATCTGCTGTAGCCACTCTCCCAGTTTGGGGGTCACAGCCCCCAGTGCTCCAATTACCACTGGCACCACTGTTGCTCTTACTTTCCACATCTTTTCCGAAGCTCCTCCTTCAGTCCTTGGTATTTCTCAAGCTTCATGGTGTTCTTTCTTCTTGATGTTTGCTGTCGCTTGGGATTGCCACATCTATCACTACTGCTACCTTCTTCTGCTGTTTGTCGATCAAAACGATGTCACTGGTTGGTTAGCCATCACCTGTTTTGTCAGTCTGGATCTTGAAGTCCCATAGGATCTTAGCTTCGGTCATTCCCAACTACCTTAGGAGGTGTCTTTCCATTTTGACCTTGGGACTTCCAGCCCATACTCATAAGCGAGGCAGATGTTCCTGTAGACTATGACAGCTACCTGGTTGTGGCCTTCCATGTATGCACTTCCTGCCTGCATTTACACCCTGCTGTTATGTGCTGTATTGTTTCAGAGGCATCTTTGCACAGTCTGCATCGGGGTCCTGCCTGGTGTGGTAGACCCTGGCCTCTATTGATCTTGTACTGAGTGCCTGTTCTTGTGCTGCCATGATTAGTGCCTCTGTGCTGTCCTTCAGTCCAGCCTTTTCCAGCCACTGGTAGGATTTTTTATATCAGCGACTTCTTCTATTTGTCTGTGGTACACGTCGTGCTGCGGCTTGTTCCTCCAAGATGGTTCTCCTTCATCTTTCTTGTCCTCACTTTCGTTTTTCTCCTGCCCGAGGTATTCGCCAAGCCATTTGTCTTTTGGGGCCATCTTTTTGATGTACTCCTGGATCTTAGTTGTTTCATCCTGGACGGTGGTCTTGACACTCACTAGCCCTCGGCCTCCCTCGCTATGCTTGGTGGTACACAGTCTCAGAGTGCTGGATTTGGGGTGGAACCCTCCATGCATTGTGAGGAGCTTTCTTGTCTATATATATATATATATACACACACACAAAACATATACAAATATATATATTTGTATGTTATGTTATATATGATTTATAGACTTCATACTGACTATGCAATGTGATGTGCCTATTTCTCAACCATAAATTACAGGAATCTACTGATACTATGAAACACCCAGTCTGTGTCAAAGTGAGGACTTTGTCTTTGTTTTGAAAGTCTTAATTCCCCCTGAAAATGAGAACATCATCGTTATTCGACGCTGTAGTGCTCACCGTGCTTACATTGCAACCAGCTCCAACTAGGGAGTACTCAATATGGTGGCATGTGGCTTCACTCCACCACTACCACCACCAATGGCCTATCAGCAATGCAGTGAATAAATAGAGATCAGTTGCATTCTTACTCATTATTGGAATACTGCAGCCCACCAGCAGAGGGCTCTCTGATGCCTGTTTTTGCACTTATTGTTCAGCTCATGCATATTATTGTTCAGATAAGCTCTAACATTAGATCTAATACTGTCTATTTAGATGTATTAAAGGTGCAAACATGGAAGTTTTCATCTTGTGACTGATAGTATTTAGGCCCATTGCTGTATTCCTCTAAATAGTCTATTTTTGCACAATTATATAGATAAAAAAGTTCCCCTTGTACATTTTTGTTATACAGGTTCATAACCTGGATGTATTATGTTCCCATAACTGTATAGTTTTTTCTATTGTTGTATTTTGTCTGTATAAACTCCTTAAATGAATGCTTCAGAATTTCAGTAAAAAGTAACTGAATTATGTTTACCCAGCTTCATTTATTAACAATAGTTTAACAATTCATAAACTTCATAAATCAAGCTGGGTAAACTTGAATAAATCAGTTGTTACCAATCAAAGTTGGATTCCACAGTCTGTATTTGTTTGTAATTATTACGTTTTTTCAATGTCTGGCTTCTTATTTCAGGTCTGTTCTATTCTGCCGGAATTGTACATCATTAGTTTTATCTTAAGTATGGTTTTTGCCTTGAGTTCCCATTAAAAAAAGGAACTGGTTCAAAATAAACTGAAATGCATTTAATTGAATTAAACTAATTAAAGCACATTGAGAAAAGTTTTACCTGAATTGATCAGGAGGGATTTAAATCATGAGAAAATGATCCAAACTAAACTGAACTGAAGAAAATTGAACTTAACTGTAAATAACAAAGGGATTTTAATAGAACCAAATTAAAGTGAAATGAATTAAATTGGACAGAAATAAAATTAAATCCACATTCTTACTTGATTTAATACCAAACTTGACTCAAACTGAGCCGAAGAAAATAAACTTGCTTTCATAGGCTAAATTGGAGTTAAGAAAGAAAAACGTTTGCATTTCTAGTATCAACAAGTGCTGTACAAAAGAAAAAAAACATCATTGCTTTTAGTAACTTTTAATTTATTTCAATTGTATGAAATGTTTAATTAATTAAGATAAATCAAGGTTTTAAAATAGTGGTATTTATTTTTTTTTGTCATAAACTGAAATGCCCCTGAAATTGTAAGGTATAGGTGAGGATGTTCTTTTTCCAGTTGGATCATCATCGTACATCCTCGTCCCCATTTTCACTTAGCGGTGGTGAGTCTGCAAAGCCACACAATGTCTGAGTCGGGCTTGATTGCATAGAAGAAAATACTTATTCACATAACAAGCCAGATTCTTTCTCAAGGTTTATTCATAATATTTTGCTGTTTAACCAAAGTGTCTGTAATTTGTTTTGACTCTAACTACTTTCCATTATTGTAAGTAGGTAGGAACGGACTCTGGCCGGGTCAGAACAGGGCTGAATACAGAGCAGTAAGGGCTGTATGATGGGCTGTTGACTCTTTGCAAAGATATAAAATAAAGAGCTGACTGAGTGAAATCCATCAATATCAGTTCATTTAACTGGGATTAATGGTTGAATGCTTTTTTCCCACTATAGTGCACAGAAACTAATCTCTCACTAGATGACTAAATGTCACACGGTGGACTTATTGATGATGATGATGATGATGATGACAGGAATTTTCCTCACTATGTCATCAGTAAAGAGACATAGAGGGGCTGATTGTTACCGCATCTGATCACATGGCTAAAAGGAGTTTAACTTTTTTTTTTTTTTTTTTACATCCTCCCCTGATGAATTATTTCTGACCTATAGATGTGCCCCTCTGGTTTGTGAAGTAGCCTACATCTTTCAGTTTCTATGTCCCTTGTCATATCTACACGTGTAAACTTCCTGCAGACATTCTCAGAATAACAGCTTGGTTTCCTGACGTGTCACTGTGCATATTTCCAAGCATATCAAGGCAGCAGTAGCTGACCTCCTTCTGCACTCATTTATTCATTTTCTCTGTGGTCCGGAGCTTTCATCGCGCCTCCTGAAGGGGTGTCTAGAACTGAGGTGTGGGTTTTTTTTTTTTTTACTTGTTAGTTGAAAGCAGAAGTATCGCAGACAAAGAGGTTGAAGACTGTTTGCTGGCCCGCAGCCTTTGTTCACCATGGCAGTGGCTCTGCCGGCATGTTACCACGGCGCCATGTCCAAGAGGGAGTGTGAGGAGCTGCTGGGGAGAAAGAACAAGGATGGAGCCTACCTGATCCGAGAGAGCGAGAGCATCCAGGGTGCCTTGTGTCTGTGTGTCTAGTGAGTACCAATCTAAACCAGAAGTTTCTATTAAATTACCCAACAAACTAGTGGAAATGACTGAACTGATATAACAGTGCAGTATAGTCAAAGTGAACAACTGGAAGCAGAAAGCTGAGCTGCAGTGTGTTAGTTCTGATGTTTCGGTACCAGTATGATGGTGGATCAAACAGCGAGTGCGTCTGAAACACACCCTCTCGGCTCCCCTCACTGTCCTCTGCAGGGCCTCGGTGTTAACTAGCTGTGAAAACATCAGCTAATGTGTTAGAAATGCAGAGGTTAGACCAAAGAAAACTTTCAGCCTGAAGATTGCTTCTTAATGTCTTGATTTTAATATTGATATTGAAGTTAAGCTTGAAACTAAAACAAATTGGTGCATTCTAGTAACTCGGCGTCCCCCTGGCTGCCTAAATCAGTTAAAATTATAAATATTTTACTAAGTTTTGAATAACTGGCCCCTTCTATAGCACTTCCCTTTGTGTGGTTTTAGACCATCAAACAAATAATTTTTTTTAACAATTACCTGACTTAATGCAAAAAGTAGCTTTAAAATAACAAATTCATTTGTTGAGTGGAAACAAACCTTTCCAAACCTGCCTCTCCCATTGGGAAACAGTAATGACCCCCTAAACCAGGGCTCTGTAGCCTGCAGACAAGCGGCTCTTTGGGCCTTCTGGAGCAGCTTTTATTTACTTTGGATAAAAACCGAAAACATCACTTGAGGAATGTTAAACATAGGCAAAAAAACACAGTTTAAACTGTCATCTGATTTACACTGATAAGTACCAGTACCACTTTCCTGGTCATTAGTTTGGTACTCTGCTTTTAAAAAAAAAAATTTGCCCTCTTTTTGCAGATGTCTCGCTTTTCTGTTGTTTAAAACCTAAAATGAATAGATTGTGGCTCTTTGTGACACATTTCCTGTGGTAGATTTTTTGGAAAAACTCTGAAGGTTGCAGCCCCCCCGTCTAGCAGTTGATATCAATTACTGCCGCTGAGTTGTTTACATCAGTGTGGTGGGATTTAGGGTTAGTATTTGCTGATTTCAGTCACGCTAAACCATTTTACATTATGGCTGTCTTGTCAATAGACTTTAAAACCTTCAGCCTTTTATCTGATCAGAGGGGCACTCGTATATGTGCTTTAGGTCAATGTCTGGCTGCATAATGCATGAGCTTGAGGTTGCAAAGTCATAGCAACTCATTCTTATCTTACCACAGCAAAAAGACCCAACACCATCACACTAGTCCACCAACCTGTTAGATTATCAAAATAAACATCTGGGTGTTGCATTTGTTAAAAATTATTTCTCCATGCTGTGTCTCTGACAAACACCCTTCAACCTGAGAATGCAGCAACAAAACAAGCATATTAGCACCATTGCAACTTGCATTTCTTTAAATAAAATAAAAAGTTTATTGTTTTGCATGTTGTTAAATTCACATTTAACAACATGGCGACTCATCCAGTGAAGCAGCAACACTTCACCCAGCTTGACTGCTGTTGGTAGTCAGAGCCCAGATTGTACATACGATAGCCTCACTTTGATCTGCAGCTACTATTTAGCTCAGAGCCATCAGTGTGTGAATCTGTGTTGAAATGAGGTTTGAGCACTACGAGGAAAAGTAGGAGCAGTTTCACTGTAATTGTTCTAATGTATTTGCCCTCGTCAAGCTCCTATAACCTATATGCATAGCACAGTATACTGTAAATTATTCAGCAAATTATTTATCTCTTACCTAAAAAAAAAGGACTCAAATATAAAGATGTACGCTAATTTATCTTATTTTAGGTGTTAAAGGTTCATAGTTACGTCATGTTCCTATATAAATAAAAAGCAAAATCCAGTTGATTATGATAAAGTAAGGCTGTACACTGGAAAAACTATCTAGAAACAAGTAAAAATTTCTTAAATTAAGTGTATTTACCCTTAATCTGAGCAGGTTTTCTCATCCCATTGGCATAGTGGCCATTAATGCAGCTACTAAATAAGTTCCACCGTCTCCATTGCATCAATCATTGTTGACCAAATCTATCTATGCATGTGCAGTGAAATTGGTTGATAAGATATTGAAAAGACGACATGATTTCTATCCGAACAACGTATACATTTGGTTTAAGTGGAAGTTTTTTGTTGTGATAAAGTTGTAAAAAATCAGACCGACTACACACAGCTCAATTTTCAAACAGTATTTTAGGACTAAATCGAGACTATGACGGGCCATCCAGATTTAGCCTGAAAACCAACATTTAAATGATGTCTTGTGTTTGGGGGCATGATGTTGTTATGGTAAATATACTCAGAAAGGCTATGGCTTAATCGGAATACCTCAAACTATTGTTCCTAGCTGCTACTCCTTCAAATTCATCCAGTGAAGGAAAGGAGCTACGGACTGTTCTGATGAATCCAAACAAGCCACGGCCTCACAGATGTCATTATAAGACAGACATACAGATGAATGGCACTCAAATTAGGTCTACAGGCTGACAGCAGAGAACGGTAAAAAACAAGAGTTGCACAAATGTAGTAAACTGTTGTATTTTTGTCACACTCTGAGGTGGCTGTGCCTATAAAATCTGTCACCCAAATTACGGTGGTCAAATGTGTAGCTCCTAGTAACAGCGAGCGAGGTCAGGAGGTCTCTATGCAAAATGCATTACTAAGCATTCTGCGCCCTGGTACTAGTGCCTTCCTCAACTATCAGCACTATGGCACTATTATTTAGTGGCTCAAATGATTCGCTGTTTTTGGATTTATCCTATATTTACTGAATAATTGAAAAAAAATAAAGCTTAAAAGAAAAAACAAAAACAAATACTACACAGGCAGGATGCTGCAATCTGTCTTAAAAACACTGCATGCAACCAGACTGAGTTACTGATTTATGCATTTAAAAAATGTCAAATAACACGATTATGTTTTAATGCCTCACTCTAAGTGCCAAATTTTATAGTCAACTAATTTTTTCAAGAATAAATTTTGTGTCATTAATGGATAATTTTAACTGATCGGATCTTTTTTCTTAAAAGAAAACATATTAAAACAATATTTTAAGTGGAAGTATCCAAATACTTTGTTTTAATGTTTTTTTTTTTTTAAATCTCATTCTTTGAAACACTAGTATTTGTAAACACTTATATTTTATGTAACTTAACATAACTTCTAAATTCTACGATCACGCTGCAAAAAGTTATATCTGGTCAAAAAGCATTTTTGGTTAGTGCGCACAACCCACATATGGAGGCCTTAGTCCTCGACGGGGCTGACCCGGGTTCGAATCTGACCTGTGGTCCTTCCCGCATGTCTTCCCCCCCCTCTCTGCCCCCCTTCCTGTCAGCTTACTATCAAAAGAAACAAGCCACTAGTGCTGTAAAAAAAACCAACTCTTTTTTTAATCTAATTTTGAGTTTTTTTTAAGTAAGAGCAAATTCTGTTACGTTATTAATCTTCTTTTTTAATAAAATTCTGCTCAGAATAATTCCTATAATCTGTCAGTGCAGTAAGACAGTTGCACTTAGCAAGATGTTTTAAAATCCTGATATAATCTCAGAGCAAGAAGTCTAGCACCATGTTTTTCTCCCACAATGTTTACATTTGATCACCGTAAATGGAAATGTCATGAGAGCTGTACAAAAACGAAATTTCAAAAAGTTGTCTAAGTCTGTGAAAGTGCTGTTTTGCCACACGGGCAGATTAGTGCATCTATTTCTGGGTAAGATTTTCTTTAGATTATTTCTTAAAATTATTTATTTCACAGAATCTTGTTTTTAGTTTACGAAGCACAAACGTCCTCATTTTTTTTCACAGGTAAAAACTAAAAGGTAGCCATCAAATAAATTACTGAAGTAGTGTTTAAAAGCCTACTTAGGTACGGAGTTACTGATCTACTGCCTCTTAATGCACGGTAAAAAGTCTCATTTTAACGAGTCTTACAATCTTATATTCGGAAAATATGTTTTAGTGCTACTTTTACGGAAGAAAGTAAGAATTTCTGGGTTCTCTACAACCCTTAGTGAACAGATACAAGCCATTACTCTAACGTCTCTACATTTGATATCTGTACCCTGCGAAAGTGTAAAGCCGAAATCAATTTCCTTTCTTTTTGCACGCACAGTTTTTGGCCAATAAAGCTGATTCTGTCAGCATGAGACGGCTGGTTTATAGAAGTCTGTGGAAATATAAGACAAGCCTTGGTGTTTCAGTTGCCCTGTTTCTCTTTCTTTTTGATCATTCTTATCTGATGCTTCTGAGGTCTGCAGAGCTTTAGCTGTTTTTCTGTAAATAAAAATATTCTGGTCATTTTCTTCCAGGACCTTTTCTGTTTTTTATGGATTTTTCTGTAAAAAAAAAAAAAAATCTGTTTCTTTACAGAATTTTGTTTTCTCTCAATGTTTCTCTAATGTAAATTACTCTAAAATGTTGCGCATTGTCATCAGTGAAGTTGACAGAACTCTCTTACCCAAACGACTCTGAAAGATCTGTAAAAACAAATCATGGAAAAAGTCATTCAAATAAAAACAGTACTTTATACTGTGAATTAATGGACATTTCTTACAGTGTGGCTTCTACTAAGGTCCTGGAGTAATCAAAGAGAAATACATGTTTTAATAGGAGCACCAGGAATATTTTAAATGTATACTGAATGAGCGTATAGTGTGAGAACTGCTCTTCGTACTCTGGCTGCCTTGGTTGATTCTAAAAATAGTTTGATGATCTGAAACTTTTTAGCAGAAATAGATCTGATGTGAGAGAGAAGTAGCCCACTTTAAACAGCAGGATCTTTGTTTTCTAGGTTTCATGCATAGCTAGATAGCAACAAAATCTAAGTTAAATGTCTCTGAGTCTGTTTCTGTTGTGGTCCTTTGAGTTTTCAGTTATCAAAGTAATTCACTTTCGTTAATCTTTGGTTTATTTTCCATTTTGTGTTATATTTAGGTCACATTTACACATAGCGTTTCTGTTGTGGTCCTTTGAGTTTTCAGTTGTCTAAGTAATTCAGTTTAGTTAATCTTTGGTTTATTTTCCATGTTATATTTAGGTCACATTTACACATAGTGAGGTTCATTCGCCTACGACACAGCCAATCAGCTTTAAACCACACCTCCACGAAAGCCAGTCGGCATCCAAAGTTCATCTTAAAGGCCTCCGATACGCACCTGTCTGCTCCTGTGGGCAGGTGGAGGATGCGCCGTGTGACTTCATTCAAATGACACCGTTTCAACCCACCTCCAGCCCCTCCTCCACCTTCGTAGCTAAAACGTCATCAGAGTATTATTCCTCCTAAGACTGACCAACTTCATCTATCTCCACTCCACCACCAGTTTCAGGCCTGGGGGTGAAATATCCCTGTTCTTTGCTCCTGTTCATGCATATCTATCAAAATTAAGTGCTATGTTTCCTGCTGAGGTCTGAGTGCCAAAGACAATCTAATTGTAGCACAAAATTTCTCCTAATTGTCTTTTCTCTTTGTGTGAGTTTTTCAAATGGAAATAACATTGTGCACGTTTCAAAAAACTTGTCATTTACATCAACCTGCACAAATACGCCGTGGAGAGAGGAAGAAATTGCAAACATCAGTTGCTGATATGACGTTAAGGATTTTTTTGGTGCATAATGTGACGTTTAAGAAGCTAAAACGCTGTTTATCCCTGTTCACATGGCAGCACATAACCGGCATCATCAGAAATCTCCACTTTGGGCGGAGGTTTTAGAAATAATTGTTTTCTGTGATAAAAGCGGGGTTTAGGTGTAAACGAGAGGCCAAACTGCATGGAAATATCTGCGTTTTCCCTTTGTGTAAACGGGGTCTTAAGCAGTCTTGAGTTACTCTCTGTTCCCCACCTGTGCTTCTCTCCTTTCCTCTAGCTCCCTTCTAGTTCCTTCTATCTACACCTGCTCATATCAGCTGATTACCTCATTATTTGTTCTGATTTCCATATATACTCTCCCTGTGCAGTTCTTCAGTGCTGGTTCCTTGTGTTGCTTGGTTCCTTGTGTTTTTTTTACCCTGGTTTGTGGCTTCTAGTATTTTGGTCTTGGATTTTGTTTCTGTTGCGCCTTTATTTTATTAAACATGCAAGAACTAATCTCTGCCTTCCAAATCTCTGCATTTGGGTCCTTTACCAACCTCCATCCTCGCATTGAAAGTTTCTCAAGTTCTGATGCTGAAGAGATGGAAACCTTTTTTAGACTGCTGTGCCAGAGCAGAGAAAGTCCTTGATAAGGCCATCATGGATTTAATTTCTGGCCTGGTGACCTTTGCATGTCTTTTCCCGGTTTTACTGCCTGCCTAATTAAAACAATGTCAGAAATAATAGCTACTAGAACCTAAAACCTGACCTTCATAAAAAGCTGCTTTAATAGTCACTGTGAAAATATGTCAATATGTGTATAAGAGAATGATAACTGTCAAAATGTAATGTTGTGTTAAAGATGCAGGATTTAAACCATTAAAAATGACAAATCTTTGCTGCTTTTAGCCTTTAAAGTTTCCTTCAAAACTTGACTGAATTTGTTAAACTAATAAAGGATACAGGATAGAGATAGTAGCTGATTATCTGCAGCCAAAGATATAGCTGTAAGGACACAAATTCTCCGTCGCTGGGTTATGGGCGAGCCTCGGCATATGATAGTGAGCCTCCAAGTTCATCTTATGGACACCCGATTTAACTAAAGCTTTGACTTCCTACCTTTGAAGTGTTGCTGAGGTTGTATTATAAATCCAATCTTAGATTGTTTATACTCCATTTGTCCATAAGGGTCCACAGATGAAAAGTAATCCAGCATATTAACAATAAAAACATTAAATGATAAGAAAATCTCCACATAAAGTCTGCTTTTTACCATCAAAAAAGTTCAATTATTATAGCAAATGCTGACCGTCTTTCTAATTATCCTAGTGTCCAGAAACTTGGCCGGTTATGTTGGGTATGTTTTTACTTCACCTTTCAGCCTACGAAACAAAATTTTCAATTCACAATGTCAGAAATAGTGTTGAGTTCCAGGCTTCATAGAGTGGACCAAGAACAAAGCCTTGTTTTGGCTTAGAGAACAAGCAAATTGAACCAGACAAACGCGTCCGCCCCTTTGGACTGGGCAACATTGAGTGGTGTATGCTGTTCAATACAGTGAGGAATGCTCTGATCTTTATATTGGAGAAACCAAACAATCTCTCCACAAACGCACGGCCCAACACAGAAGAGCGACCTCCTCAGGAAAAGACTCGGCAGTACATCTACACCTTATGGACAAAGGACATTCTTTTGAGGACCAGAATGTTCACATTTTGGACAAAGAGGATAGGAGGTTTGAGAGGGGCGTGAAGGAAGCAATCTATGTTAAGAAAGAAAAACCAACCTTAATCAAAGGGAGTGGACTCAGATTTCAGCTTTCAAAATCCTACAAATCAGCGATTGAGTTGATTCCTTCCAGCCATCATCGCAACCCCCATCATCTTATAGGGGAACAGAACATCTCGCCTGTACAGCCAGGCCAACAATTCCCTTTAACGACTCCCCTTTTAGAGATATAGACAGGTATCAGATATCGTAGCCTAGCAAAGAAGTCAAATGACCCCTATTCCAAAGGGGCGGACTCGTTCATCTGGTTCAATTTGCATGATTTCTAAGCCAAAACAAGCCATTGTTTTTGGTTTACTCTATATAGCCTCAAGCTAAATGCTATTTCTGACATTTTGAATTGAAAAAGCTTCCTGGATGCAAAGCGAAAGGTCTTCAAACTTGGAAACAAAGTCAAGTGGATTGTTTGTTTGTTTTTTACTTTTTTGCAATACTGTACAAGTCCATATGCAATGTTTGGCTCAAAACAATGAAATTACCTTTAAAACAAGGCGAAACATGGCTAATTTGAATAGTACAGCCCAGATATATAGCCGGGCGTAAATGGCACAGAGGCAAATCCGATCCTGTTAGATAATTACATGATGTTTTTGTGGCCATCAAAATGTTTCAGTGATATTTTTGGGGTGACATTGTAAAAGCAGTAAGCACAATTTGGAATAATTTGACACATTTGCAGAGGTTTGGAGAGGCTGATGACTCCAGAAGTAAAAATTCCCGCAGCTCTGAAACTCTTATACCTAGAAGTCTGAAATTTGCTGCAGTTGTGCTTGACAAGATGCAGAATAAATGTAAAACAATGACACATGCCTATTTTCAAGCATGTCTTAGTTACTGCTATTCAAAAAAGATATATTATTTTCGAGAAGAAAAGAAACAAATACAAGTCATGTTTTAACTGCTGCAGTTTTGGCTGTGTTTTAGTAATGCTATTTTCAATTAGATTTTCAAACTAGAAGTTTTTAACTTTCAAATGATGTATCACACATGTAATTTGGGCTTACAGTTACTTATTTATTTGCTATTGAATTTAGGTAGGTGTTAGCTTTAAGCTTCCGTCATATTAAGACAGGATCCCAAATTTTACCTGTTAGATGAGGAATCTGCAACCCTCGCTTTGTGAAGGAGATAATACTTATAATGTTTACAGCCTTTAGAATAGTATTTAGCCTGTATGCATGGCCATAGTCTTAAATATAACTAATTACTTTCCACCACTGTTGCTTTGTGATCAAAAGGGTTGCAATCAATCAACTAGAGGAAGAACTTTACAATGTGTATTAGTGAATTCGAGAGAAGGAGGATTATCAATCAATTTGATGAAAGAATGTCAGAAAAGATGAGATGAAGGAAGAGAAGTAAATTGTTTTATAGGATCAAAAAGACAACAGCAGAGATGAGAATTGTAGTAGTGAGCCAAAAGGAGGAATTATTAATAACAAGACTAAGATTTAGAAATAAGGACTTTATTATATACCTTTTAAAATACCAAAGCATAGTACAGGGAATTTTGACCGGCGTGGGGAAAATGAAACAACAGGAAATTTTATAAACATACTTAAAAATGGTACATGGTCTGTACTGTTATAACGCCTTTTTTATATCACTGTTTTAAGGAAAATCAACAGTCGTTTACAGTATAAACATGTTTACATGGTGACATATTTACCATTTGTTATTTTTTTTACCGGTAGATTGAAGAATCTGGTTTTAGTTTCGGCTGCTAGTAAGAGGCAGAGGCGTGATTTGGTCTGTGTAGAACAGCATGTGCTGCATGAAGGAAAAGGAACAAAACAGAACCAAGATCAGACATGGAAGGCAGTACGCTGTAAGGATTTTTGCAAATAAATAATCTATCAGTATTTGTTTGTTTTTTCTCTTAACTATCTAAAGTACTAAACTACTAAAGAGTGATTAACTGAATAATGGCCCTAGAGTGCAATTTGGTTGCGCATACAACCTAGTTCTTTTTATTGGGCATACCGGTAATTAAAGAAACCTCAAGTCGCACAAGTGCAATCAACAGGTCAAAGGAAAATTTTCGAAAAAGTCTCTGTGACTCAATTAAGGGGTGACACATTGCCTGTTTACCGCTTAGCCCAGTAAAAAGAAAAGCCAGACTGGGCTTAAGGGTGTCAGCCTTGCTCAAATTAAACAGTCTTATTTTGAGTGGTTGCTGTGGCTATTTAGAGTGATGCGACCAGTGGGACAGCAGCAGAGATGTTGTGAGCGGAAATGAAAGATGAGCTTTACAGAAATCTTATTTTAAGGATACGTGTTTTTACAGTTTATTAGATGTTCCGCTTTTGTGATATTTAGTCACAACAAATTTGCTCCACAGTCATAAACATGAAGGAGTGTTTATGACTGTTTATGACTGTTGTCATTTATCCTTTGGTAAAAGAAAAGTTGACATTATTTAGAATTTCATATTATTCCAACATATATGTCATAAATGTCATAACATGTTTAACCATAACTGTCATAGTCTTGGCGCTTATGACTGGCTTAAGGGAGCGGTCCCCAACCTTTTTTGCACCACGGACCGCTATATGTCACAATATTTTCACGGACCGGCTACATGTCAGACAATATATTCACTGACGGGCCTGACGGGGCGGGAGGGGTAATTACGATCAAGTAAAATGATACGACTGGCATAAAATCAAATACAAACAGCATAAAAATAAAACAATAAGCCGGTCCCATCGTGGCGTAATCGGAGACAATGACACACGAAGTGTGCTCCTGATGTCCAGTCTGCTCCATAGCTTTGTTTTGGTCGCTGTAACCGCAGAAAATCCCGCTTCACAAAGATAGGATGTTATAGATAGGATGAGTCTTGAACTGAATTAACCTGTGTCAAGAGGCACAGATGCACCGACTGATGTAATTGGGAGAGAATACCGCAATTTTTTATATTTTTCAAAATAAAACATCACTCAGACTCTGATCGTCGATAAATTATATATATATATAATTATTATTATTATTTTTTTTTCTGCGGCCCGGTACCAAATGACCCACGGACCTGATACCGGTCCGCGGCCCGGTGGTTGGGGACCGCTGGCTTAAGGGATTACTCTGTTCACCTGTCTAATTGGACCGGTTGTTCATTACCCTTCATCTTGTTCCTGTTGCTATTTATGCTTCCTGTTTGCCTGCCATCTGTGCAGTTATGACATATTTATGATTAGTTATAATTTATTGGTTAATGCCAAGTTGGCATTTTACCTTTATACTTTAAGTGAAAGTAGTTTTAGGCCCCGTCCCCACACGAAGCCAAACCCTGGCCTAAACGCGCAAATTTTTCACCCAACCAGCCTCTCATCCATACGAAGCCGGCGTTTGAGGTCTGTAAAGCGATCTTTTTTTATTCAGCCTTCAGAGTGGGAAGATTTTTGAAAGCGCCGTTGCTGCGTTCCATCTTTAAGCTCCTAACCGCATTTTTTTTTTACACGCGATGCGTCATAGCATGCCGCCTCTAAACACACATCGCGGACACAGTATCCCACAACAACAATGGCGCCACTGTGTTGAATGGTTGCTGCTCATGCTACTCACCCTGCTGTCGGGAAGCATAATAGAATCTTCTTCTTCTGGAATATCTCCAGGAAGAACAGAGCAATATCGGCGACCATAGTTCAGCACCTGAATTTGACTGAACTTCACGAAAATATGGACCAAGAGGGCAACCATGTATAAATATTACTGCGCGCATGCCCAACATTTCGCTGCCTGTTTTGCTGGCACCACAGCCACTTACAGGCCTGGCATACATTTTGCAGCTGCGTTTTCTTCATGCATTTGTGTGGGACAATCAGATTTATTGTACGTCTCCGTCTTTTATGACAAACCTTCTGGAAAATATTAGCGCTTTAGTGTTAAGCTTTGATTAGCTGTGTGGGCCGAGGGGCCTTAAAAATAAAAATGTTGTCGCAAGGCTCCCACCAGGCTCAGACTGAACTCAGAACCAGGTTAGTGACTTACATGCTCATTGTTATGGTCTGTTTGAGTTTTCAGAGTAACTAACCTGAGCTTGTTTTGGTCATCTCTGTGCTGTCTGCTTGAATTCTGGGTCCAAGGTCCTACTGTAAGTGCCTGACAGTAGTTACCCCATCTATGGGCTGCTACAGACCGTTCTGGGCAACTTATTACCCCCCATGACATCATAAGGGGAATACTTTTCAAACATAGAATTTTGAGCATACATTAGCTAAGATGTGGAGAAAGGAAGTGTTAGAGGGGGAAGGTCTTTCTTTATTTGTGAACCTCATAAAAAGGCTTCAGGACACATCTGACTGTTACAAATTTTTCATAATTTGAATTTTGTATAATATGGGACATTTAATTTTAGTGGCTGACGTCCCCATCCAACCAGAGGGCTCAAAAGTTGTGATTGGAGACCAATTTAGCAGCAGTATATAATGTTATGTTCACCTATGCTTCCTTTGTGAAGCAGTATTACCGAGATTTTGACATGGAAAAGCTATGGTGTTGCCAGGGCTAGCAGCAGATCAAAAAAGAAGGATCTGGGATCCTCATGAACTACTAAATATTATGAAATAACCATTCCACCCACTGAATAAGGTAAACATGCTCACTGTTATATTCAATGCAAGCACAGGAATGACATTATGTTAATCAATAACTAGATTGTGGAATAAGTGCAGCACAAACATCTGCTGGGATGCTGACATCATTGGCTGAAATGAAAAATGTTTATATCTTAAGAACCAAAGCAACACAGACGACAGTTTTATTGCTAAAACGTGGCTAACTTTGGTTCAATTAAGAGCTAAATGGGGGACAACAACCTTTGGATGAGCTAAAAATTATATTTCATATCTATGAAACAAAGGTAGCAGAAATGATAACTGATGATTACCATTCAGTCTATTTCCCGAGTTTTTTCACGTGGGTTCGTTGTAGGCTTCAAACAGTTCAACTCATAACAACTGGGGGTCAACAAATGCATGAGGGATGTATAGTTTAAAATAAACTTCTTTGGATGGATGGATGGATGGATGGATGGATGGAGTTATATACTGTAAGCTCATGGTTAATTAAAATGGTTAAAATGGTTAATTAAAATAGGAGGCCCCAATGGAGCATAATTTTCGCTCATGGTTCACATTTGTTGTAATCCTGGTGCCAATAGTCATTCACTTACCCTAGAAACTAAAGGAGAATAATTGTAAAATCAAAACCTGTAATTCCTTTTTATGTTCTCCATCTGAAAGCAGCGAGACCAGTTGAGTTCTGTGCTTTGAAAACTGTCTAAAGCGGTTGACTTTCAGAGAAGCCGTTGGTTTCTTTGTTTCTTATTTAAAGAAACCACATCTCTTCTTTACAGCCTTTCATGCTGTGACTTGAGCTTCGGCTGAGGTTTTCTTATGGTCGTATTTCACATGCTTGTTCCAAAATATATATGCAAATTTGTTTTTATCTAATAAAGCAGATATGCAGAAACCATCTAAATGACCCACAGAATAGAGGGATGATTGGTGGTATGTAAATATGGGGCCAGATCTCATCTTTAGCAGTCATTGTTGACGAAAGCAGTGCAATGTTTCCTCAAAATGAATTCCTCAGTATCATTGAATTTCTGCTTTTCTCTTTTCAGCAAACAGAGGGTGGTTTATACCTACAGAATCCTTCAGGCACACAATGGATACTACACCCTCCTGGTAAACACTTATTATTTACATTTCTTTTCATCTCAGGGACAGTTTGTAAAAAAAATAGTTTTATTTAGTAAAAATCAAGCATTGCCTTCATAAATACATACAGTATACTAAATATCTAATAACATCAAAGACGAAAGCATTCACAGATCTTAGAATTAGTCATTTATAAATTCATAGATACCATGTTGGTATTTTGATTAGAGCAGCTAAAAGAAGACAAACTTGTCAGCCTTGTGGGTTTTACCTGAATGTGAAAAAATGTGCCGTACATCATTCTAACTCCTACTTTTCATTGCAATTGGTCGACCATCTGTACTCTTTGACCAATGAGAGACAAGAGAAACAAATAAAAGAAGAAGTATTCATCAGGAGAAAACGACACCGGTGCAGCTTTTACAAAGCAGGAAGAATAATTCAGTATAACGACAGAGCTTATTTTGGCACTATGTTAGAAACAGGGAAGTGTAGTCCAGGAACTTGTCTGTCCCCTGGTAGAGACAGCTAGTTTGTAGTTAGCCTACTCTGAAGAGAAGACTTTTTCAGTCCTGTTTTCAGAGAAATGTCTCACATGTCATTGTTTATTTTAACCGATTTGACAAATGTATTTTGAGATTGCTGTGTCACCCACAATAAGAAAGAGTAGAATGTTGCCCTGCAGCTTCCATAGTATGGTGGATATCGATACCATGCTAAAAGCCACCACCATCTGATGCTCTTTGTCATTATTTTACTAAATAATCCATTTCCATTCTGGTTGAGACAAACCCTTGAGGTATTTAGAGTACAGAAATAACCATATATTTAAAGCAACAAATAATTACAGATAAGAGCTTAATGGTTCAGTGACCACAAACACTTTTAACCTTATTTGTCACACTTGTTTTTTTCCTTTAATTAATAACCATGTTGGACTCCTAGATTAGAAAAGGTGTTTGCAACCAAATCTAATGAGCAATTCAGTTTCCCTCTCACCCACTATAGAAGATCCAAATGTGATATGTTAATATGTAAAAAAAAAAAAAGAGAACTTAAATTTTCTTATTAACATCCACAATAAGAAATTTTTATCCCCTTGAACCCTACGGACCCACCGGCGGGTCCAGCTGCTACGTGACCTGCGTAATCTTACCAAACCCCCAGTATTGATGTAAAAAACATATTTGGCACAGTTTGGTGACATTTATGGATAAATGTGCCAAAATGGCCTCTCCGCCTAAGAAATTTCTCACTAATACCATTCTAAAATAAATATGATTCATCTGATTGAGCCCAAATTTGGTATATTTTTACACAACATTTAGATTTGAAAGTCTGTACTACTTTTTTGTGCTATAAATAATATTTTGGTAGTGTTTTTGCAATGTTTATTTCAAAAGAAAATTTTGGCGAGGTTCCAAAAATGCAAAATATTTTGTATTTTGTCCCTAATATTTCAGGCAGGGTCAAAGCTACAATGGTGCTGACACCAGAAAACCATTCTATGACATCTTACCTTTACAGGCGTACCAAAAGTTTCTTCTTAAATCTAATAGCTTTGAGGCTATAAGTTCTTTACTTTTGTGTGTTTTTGTCAGGCAGAAATTTATTTATACCCCCTTAGGGTGTAAGAGGTTAAGGGTAAACTTTTAAGGTCAGTTTTAAATATTTAGCTATAATATTTGAAAAAAATACATAAGGTGCGAGAAAAAATGCAACTACAATAGTAGGATTGATTTTGCTTTAAGTATTTATTGTTTTCCTCTGGTTCCTTTAGAAAATGATATTAAAGAAATAAAGGTTGTCTAAAAATGGTTTTCATTACTCTAGTTTCTAACTCAATGAGAAGGCAAGGCAAAGCAAGGTACAGTCTGCTTATTTCTACCGCACATTTCAGCAGGAGGACGATTCAACGTTCAGTACATAAAAAAAAAAGCACATAATAAAGAAAATACACAGAAAGGTAGCCTACGTTACGGAAGCAAGAAGGTTATTTAAATAATAGATGAACATGAATAATTACAGGAAAAAATTAATTGAATAATTAAAATTCAGTTTTCAATTTAATTCAGTTTATTTATATTTACATGTCATCTCAAGGCACTTTGCAGAGACAATTCAACCAGATAATACAGTCAGATTGAATGAAAACAAGCTGATTGCAATACCTCACACCAAGCATGTATGTAGTGAAAGTGAAAAGGAAAACCTCCTTTTAACAGGAAGAAACCTCCAGCAGAACCAGGCTGAGTGTGAGCGGCCATCTGCGAAGCCGACTGGGGTTCAATGTTACTGTGTGGGGGCAATCATTCAGAAATAGACCACATTTTGGGGACCAAGAGGTACTTATGGGGACTAACGTCTGGGTCCCATGAGGAAAAGATCATTTCTTGGTGTCGTGGGATCGTGTGACTTAATGTTAGCATCTGCATGTGAGTGGGGGGGTGTTGTTTCCTGTCAGACTACAACCTGCCACTGTGGAACAACCCCCTGAAAGTTGCCATTTATTTCAACCAGTTTTAAAATGATATTGGAGGCGGTTATACTAAGTTTAGATTCTGTAGGTCATATTTATCATTAAACTGAAATTCATTTGCTTAGTTTTAACACCTTATTGGCCTCATTCAGTAATCTTATGAGGAAGATATAAACTGAACTCCAGATTCCTCCATCTAGACTTTCATCCTCAGTCTCAGATCATCCTGGTAAATCCTCCAGCAGCTCATCATCTTCATCACCATATTATTCCAGCTCCTCTACAGTTTGTTAACCAGGAAGTGCGACTATGGAGTATATTTGTTCCATTATTGTTGCAAACAGAGAACGCATTTTGTAAATTTAAATAAAGAAAAAAATATCCAATCCAGAAATGAAACTTTGAATAACATTTTAATCCAAAAGTTACTCTTTCCTCCTTGCACAATCCAAAAACTTGTCTGTTAGGTTAATTGGCTTCTCTAAATTGTCCTTAGGTGTGATTGTGTGTGTGCATGGTTGTGTGCCTTTTATGTTGCCCTGTGACAGACTGTCACCTGTCCAGGTGTACCCTGCCTCTCGCCCATAGAGTGCTGAAGATAGGCACCGGCCCCACAACGACCCTTACAAGGATTAAGCCTGAGAAAATGGGTGATGGAATCGATATTTTTAACGTTTTTCATTTTTCTTTAAATTTCTGTTTTCAGTTTAAGCTTTAAAAATTGTGCTTTTCTAATTGCATTCACATTCACTTTAATTTTAAGTCCAATTCAAACATTGATTCTTGATGTACACACTGATCATGATGCTGTTGTCCCTAACATCAGCGGAGATAAAGAGAAATTTGCCCCTAATTTCAAAGGTAACCCCGACCTAGAAGGGAAGAAAATATGATCTATAAAATGCAATTGGAAAAGAACACAATATGAAAAATACAGAAATTTAATAAGAAGCTTGAACAGATAATGTGTAAAAATACTTTTAAAAAGAAAATAAAGTTTTGAAAAATGAAAAAAAAAAAAATAAAACAAAATATGACAAAACACTCAAAATCTTTTTGTGATTAAAAATGTTTTTAAAGTTTCATTTTTGGATTGAATTTGTTTATATTTCAAATTTCAAAATGTGTTCTTTTTATGCAACAATAATGGAAATCTTTGTTGATTGTGATGCATCGTTTGCAAATTTCATTTGGGTTGGAAACAAGGTTTTCTCTGCCCACCAATTCAAACCATCCTGGTGCTTTAATTTTGCTGTAAGAACATTTGACCTTTAATGTGCGGAAACAGGTTTTCTTTCCATTTTGTCATTTTTGACATTATTTTGACACAACACACACCACTATTTTCCACCGCCCTGAAGTCAAAAACACTTTTTTTTAATGATAGTCATTAAAATAATTTCTCTTCTCTGTCTAGAAGGGAAACACAGTCAAGCAGGTAGCATTAATCCAACATTTAATCTAAAAACTTAAACAGAGTCATGTTTATAAATCTGGACTTCTCTATTTTCAGAAACCTTTTCTGTTGTTCAAAAGAAACAGTCAGTTCTCTGAAGTACAGGATAAGTTGTGTGTTGGGTCTAAAATACCTTCAAAATAAGCTATTTTAAAACCTTCTCTTGCTTCTAACTTAGTTATACTGATGCAGTAACACTTCGTGGGAGTTATTTTTTGCTCTACACGAGTGATATATGAACTATTTAAACCTGAAGGGTTTACCAGAACAGCTTATTACTGCCCACATATATTAATCATCAACTAATTTAGTAATAGATTAATCATTAACTGGAGTGTAGAGACTATAAAACATGAGTTTAGTTGACAGAGCGACCCACTTAGAGCAGTTAAGATATTATATTGTAAAAAAAACAATTTTTTTTCTTTATTTAAGATTAAAAAAAAAATGTTCATCTGTCAGTAAACTCTATCCAGAACAAAAAAAATCTTTAAGGAAACTTTGGCTATCTGATTATTAATCAATTCATTAAAAAATATAATCAACAGATTAATCAATTTGCAAAATAATCCTTAGTCGCAGCCCTAGTCTCTATATATTTCTGTACAGGTCAATATTTCATCTTTTTGCATGGTTTTATTGTCTGCAGGAACTACAGTGTTATGTTGTACCAGTTTTCAATATATATTTTTTTCTAAATATACGAACATTATTTACAATTTGTAATAAATAAATGCATAAATGAAAATGTTATGCAGTAACCTTATATTTAATGCCCATCCGGGAGTGAAGTGTAGGGGGGATATGTTCTGTGAATACACGCCCAACTGGCTGTGTTAGGAACATTAATAAAAGTGTGAATCGAGCTTAAATCATGGTCAAAAATTTAATCCTGCACACATATGTATAAATTCACAATTCAAAATATAAGAATTTATTGACAAAATTCATTATAGCTACTTCTAAATCAGAATCAGAATCAGAAATACTTTAATAATCCTAGAGGGAAATGACTTTTGTTACATGCTCCAGTTACAGGTTTATATAATATATACACACATCCGACTATACAATATAATAAAGATAAGAAAAAAATAAGAATAAAAAGAGATAAAAGAGATAAAAAATTTAACATATTTCAATTAAAATCCTAAACCTAGCTACTACAGTATGTACACAAAGATTAAAACTGTTTAAAACTATAACAAATAAAAGGATGCAATGATATCACATCTCTCACGCTTATCCCAAGCGGGGTCGCAAGGGGTGCTGGTGCCTATCTCCAGCTGTCTACGGGCGAGAGGCGGGGTACACCCTGGACAGGTTGCAAGTCCATTGCAGGGCAACACGGAGACAAACAAGACAAACAACCGACACTTAAGGACAGCAGTGCTATAAAATAAAAAATCAAAGAAATTGAGACAGAAAATTTTAAGTGAAAATACATTTAAAAAATCTGAAAGTGTAAAATTTCTTTTAAACATTTTATTAAATCTCTCTCTGTGTTACCATTTCAGACTGCAGGAGGTTTGCAAGAAACTTATTTTAAGACCTTGGATGATTTAATCCGGAATTACAAGAGAAAAAATCAGGGTTTGGCCATCCACCTATCCCGCGCAGTGAAAAAGAAAACTCCCTTTTTGATCCAGCCACCACACATACAGGACACACATCCTGAAGAAACGGCACGAGTATCGAATGCAGTATCAGCTAGAGTATCACCTGGAGTATCGGCTAGAGCATCACCTGGCGTATCGGCTAGAGCATCACCTGGAGTATCGGCTAGAGCATCACCTGGAGTATCGGCTAGAAAATCACCTGGAGTATCGCCTAGATACACATCACGAGCAGCTGTTCCTTTACCTGAAGAGGACAATGACTATGAGAGTATGTCAAAGATTTTTTCTTGTTTACTTACAGCTTCCCTTCATTGACTGTTGTGTTTAATTCTACTTCCCCTTGTTTGTTTCTTTAGATACTGCCTGCTCAGATTATGTGGAAGTCCTTCCTGAGTAACTCTCACACATGTCATCAAACCAATTGGAAGGAAAATTAAGGACAACGAGAACATGGACTGAACCATAGTGAGATCTATCTATCTCATACAGATCCTTTGTTTTGTGGACTTAGATTTCTGACTTTTTTATGTGCTAGCCTCTAAGAATTTTGGTTGCATTGGCACACTTCAGATGGACCTTTTGGAGGTTTTCTCTGTTAAATGAATATCTTTTCCAAGGACAACCGCTTTTTATGAGTTATTGACTCTCATCTGAATGTTAAGGAGGAACCTCTGTCAATGTTTCTGCAGCTACGTATTTGGGCTTCAGTCTTACTGTTGCTTATGCGCAACTCATTGCTCAAAGATCCCCATTGATAACCACAGACGTTTTTACCTTTTGGAGGATAACCTAAAAGTAGCAATAGTAGTGGTCAAAAAAGAATTCTTCGAAAAACACAAAATGTTTGAAGGAAAAAACGTACTGCATTACTTTACAATTGCTGCATTCTAGAAGAAAACCTAGATACTAATTGTTCTCTTATCGAAATTGCCTTCTATAAAAAAAGGTATTTTTGAAATATTTATGCTTTCTGAAATTCCATTTGTTTTGTTTTTTTGTTTATGTGGTGTACATCTTAAATAAACGTATCTAAAATGAATTCATGGATTATACGTTTCAAAATGTGATAAAAATTGTATGCAGGAGTTTCAATTCCTTCTTTTAAGTCCATCAAGTAATTCTGACAGCTGGGAGATCGGCGTAAAGAAAGATTCTTAGCTGCAAGCATGTCTTGAAAACTATCATAAAAAGTGGTACGAATCCAATTAAGCAAAACGGAAGAAAGAATTTTAAAATTAGATGTGATCTATTAAAAAAAAGAATCTATCTTTAAGGACTTTTAAATTACCTTTTGTCGATGCTAATCAAATGTTAGTTTTTTTGTTTAACAGAAACCTGGCTCCAGCAAGAAAATCTTAGTATAAAAGAATTCACTCATTTAAATTTCCATTTTCAGTATTGCTGCATGAGGAAGAGTAGCAACCACCTTTCAACCTATTTTACTATCTAAGCTGTTCAAAGCCAGCTAACAATTGCAATTATTTGAACATCTAAGCCAGATTTCGCTATTTAAATTTTAAGGAACCAAAACCCCTTCTGTTCTTGTTTTAGTATTTTCAGGCCTTTATTCTCAGTTTTTATCTTAGAGCCTGTGAAGGTGCTTATCTGGGACTACATTCACAAAGCAGGTCTTATGCTAATTAAATGTGTCTGCAAATAGACTTAGCAACCTGCAATCACAGAAGAAGGCTGTAGACTTTGCAAAGCATTACTACTGTCATGATTGGCTTAAGAGACTTAACCCACATGCAGAACACCACTGGAAACAGAGTAAAGTTCTAACAGAGTTTATTGAAGGTTTTCACACAAAGAACATGAACTGGCTCAGGCACTGGTCCGGGACTGGATTCACTGATGTCTGCAGAGACGGATAGTTTGATTAGCCAGGCAGTCAAGATGGTTTTGTTGAATTTAGATTATTCAGAATATACCTTGAAGAGGTCCAGATAGATCTTTGAGAGAGAGGGAACCGGTTGGGTCCAGAGAGCTGTTGGTTCAGCAGAGTGCTAGGGCAGCTGCAGCAGCGTCGCCTAGCTTCTGACTTGTGAGTGGCAGACCCTTGGTTTGAGATTCCAGCCTCTTCCTGAGAGCAGCAGGAGGAGTCCAGATTGAGATCTTCAGGTTTGGCTCCCTTAGGCAGCAGCAGGCAGGTTTATAGGCAAAGCTCATCCAGAGCTTTAGACTTAAGACGGGTTTCCTGTGAGCAAGAAGACAGAAGGCAGATTAGAATCAGGTTTCTCTCTAGAGACAACTAAGATTCTATCAGGATAACAGAGGCTCAGGTTCGCTAACCAAACTTGGTCAACATCTGACAGCGTTGAAGGAAGGTCTGGCTGCTGCTTATGTAGGAAGGTCTCCTGATGGGCTGATGAGCCTCAGGTGTGCAGGAGGCTCCAGCCCAGGAGACCCACAGCGCACTCTGCTGGAGAAAGGTGGTGAATCTCCAGATCCCAACAACTACGTTTGCAGATTTATTGATGTCTGTCATTAGAAGCATTAAAAAACACAGTATACTGGATACTGGTGTCTCCATATTATTAAAGCCCCATTAATTGGCAAAGGAAAAAAGATAAGAAAAATCATGTGCTGTAGAGAGGTCTGTGTGGATGTATAATGGAAACAATTGCAATGATGTTCAAAATGGATAAAATGCCTCATTACTGTTCAGACTGGAGATGCTTTGAAATCTACCGAATACTATGGAACTATATAACCACATATGGAAGCAGCTAATCTTGGATATGGGAAATTGGAATTCTTTTCAATGAAAAACAGACTGTTGTGAAAAAGTTGGTTTTAGCACAAATATGGGCAAAAATCCAAGATTTTGGTCCTATTTGTCTGCTGTGTTAACTTAGCCCTAGATTCAGTTAGCTTTGTTAAAAATGTGTGCAGACCCGCACATTCTTATTTTCATACTTTCGAACTTGTGCCAACATGTAGCATTGATTGTGAAGAAAAGACTGTATTTTCTTCAAACAACTTTCTCTTACCGGTATCTGTTTTTGACGGTGCTTGAGTGTTATTTAGCTAAATCATCCTACACAAGATAAGGTTTTTCTTGAGAAGATCATAATCAGACAATGCAGTAACAAGTTATGAAGAATGTTTTCTCCTTTTTATTTTTTTTCCGTCACTGAAAACCAGAGCAGAGAGGAGTTATTAACATTGTTCCCACAAATTGCTTTTCTAGTTGCAAAATAGATAGTTCTGGGTGCTCTATGTCTCTAAAAAAACTCCACTCAGTTTGTTAAAAACAGTCTATTATTGTATAAAATTATACTTTGCAAAAAAGAGAAGTGATTCATCTTTATTTAAAGAGGAAATAAGAGTAATCCCAGAGTCTAGTCAATACTGTTGCAAAACTCACACAGTCATATCTCTTTTAAGACCATCCATTCTACAAACTCTAAAAGCTGATTATTTCTCAGCAACCAGGTCATCTGCGTGTGTGTAGCAGTGAACGCATAATGTCTGCTCCTTCCGCAAACACTCTGCCGCATCTCTCAAAAGTTGTAGTTGACTGCAAATAGTGCCGCTAGACAGGAGGCCTCTGATTGGTCAAATCTACCTCCGATCTACACTGTGCGTATTTCCTGTTTGGTATCTTACTGGCTTGTTTTGTTTGTATGACCGCCATTGTGGAAAACGACTCATGAAGTTGGACCAGCTAGAAGAGCGAGGTGCGCAGAACGCTGAGACCCTTCTTCCACCTGGATCCCGCTCTTTTTAGCCCTCATGTCCCTCTCCAATTGTCGCACAAACTTGCCCCCACTTCCTCACCGCCTCGGCCGTATCTAGACCCACAGCTAGTTCGTAATTTTCCCTCTTGAGTTGTGGTGTGGAATAACATAGAGCAGACCATGTTTCAAAATTGGGCATAAATCAAAAATAGAAGACACCCTTGCTTTGCTGCTGAACTGTAACCTCTTCCTCTCCTTCACCACCTTCTTTCCACACTAGCCTTTCTGCCCCCCTCATTTCTCAATCTCCATTTTCCAACCAGACACTCGGGCAGAGAGGGCGGAACTAGGATTGACCTTGCTGACTCCAGATCAACTGCAGTCAGCAACATCTTCTGCCAGGGTCTCTGTGCCAAAGACTTATTCATTTCTTCATGTCAAAAATGTCAGTTGCTTCTTCTCCCCATCTACGTTTCCAGGCTGAAATGTATGGAATTCTTAATAAATAAGATTGATTAAAAAAAAAAAGGTTTTGTTTTTATGCAGCACCGTGACCAGAAGAGGTTTAAACTATTTCTAGAAGATCAGTCTTGTTTTAATGGCAACATATGAAAAGGAAAAATGAATGCATCTATGTGAATGCAGTAGTTATAAATGTGGAAGTAAACAGCTAGAACGTATAACCACAGCAAAGGATGACTTAGCACCCACTCATTACCCACAGGAAAGAAAGCTCCGTCAGAGGAACCTAAAGACTTTCCACCCAATTGTTAACTGAAGTTCTACGATGGGTCCAAAAACAAGACATGCATGTTTTAAATCAAGTCTTACACTGATCAAATAAGTTAGACATAACATATTTGGCCAACCTGCTGTTTAAGAAGAGAACACAACTTCAAGATCTTCAAATGTCAGTGCAGATGGTATATTTCAGAAAATACTATAGAGCTATGTTTAAATCCCCTATTTTACTATGACTTTTTCGTTTTTCTAAATGCAATTTTAAGTAAATGTTCACAGTTACTTTTTTTAAAAATGAAATTGTATGTAGCTGCATCTTTTGTTGAAATTTAATAAAAATTTACTGGTTTAAAAGAAAATCCATCCATCAATCAATCCAAATCCATCCATCCATCCATATCCATCCATCCATCCATCCACATCCATCCATCCATCCATCCATCCATCCATCCATCCATCCATCCATCCATCCATCCATCCATCCATCCAAAAAACAGTTGGACTGATTTTTTAAATTTTTTCTGTATAATGTGAAGAAAAAAGTCAGGTTCTGACTCTAATCTCAGTATTCTGAATTTCATCTCAGGAATTATGTCTTTAATCTCGGAATTGTGACTTTTAATCCAACAATTCTGACTTTTTCTCAGAATTGTGACTTTAATCTAACAATTCTGACTTTTTTTTCTCAAAATTGTGACTTTTAATCTAACAGATTCCTGACTTTTTTTCTGAATTGTGACTTTAATCTAACAATTTCTGACTTTTTTTTCTCAGAATTGTGACTTTAATCTCATATATTCTTTTTTTTTTTTTCCAAGAGAATTCCGACTTTAACTTCAGAATTCTGACTTTTTTCCCTCAGAATTTCTGTCTTTATAATCTCAAAAGTCTGATTTCAATCTCAGAATTCTGACTTTAATCTCAGAATTCAGATTTTAATCTAAGTCAGAATATTGACTTTTTTTCTCCATAATTCTGTGTTTTAATCTCTGAATTCTGACTTCAATCTCAGAATTCTGACTTTAATCCCAGAATTCTGACTTTTAATCTCAGATTTCTGACTTTTCCCCCTCAGAATTTTCTGTCTTTTAATCTCAGAATTCTGACTTCAATCTCAGAATCGCTGACTTTAATCTCACAGAATTCCTGACTTTTCTTTTCTGAAATTCTGACTTAAATCTCAGAATTCTGACTTTTTTCTCAGGAATTCTGAGATTAAAAGTCAGAATTCTGAAAAAGTTAGCTTTCTCCAGGAAGCTTTTTGGAGAAAGCTTCCTGAGAGGTGGCTAAATGTCTTCAAATCTTGGAAACCAAGTCCGGTGGATATTTTTTGGAATTTTCACCAAATATATTTTCCTCTTTGCCGATCACTTCATGTAAAGCTGAGAGATTATTGAAGAAAAAAGAGCTCCAAATATGGCACCAATAACCATCCCACTTTCCGTGGTTAAAATCTGCCCATTTCCCCATTCTAATATTTGCTGTAAACCTCAGCAAACTGTCTCTCACAGGCTCTTAAATACAATGAGTTGTTTCCATGTGACTAATTCCCCACGTTTCAACAAGCTTTATCCACAACAGTTGCATATAATGCTCTTTCTTTATGGAGGAAGACTTAACATGGGACAGGGTTGCTCATTATTAACAATCCGTTTTAATCAAAAGTAAAGGAGTTGACTATTGCTTTAGTAACTTTTTTGCAAATGTTTCGGATGTTCAAAAATGTGCAAATGTTCTATTTTTATTTATTTATTTTTTTGAATGTGATCTTCTTTTGAGAATATAAATGAACAGAGGAAGTGAAACAGCCTTGTCGTTTTAAGGTATTTATATATTAAAATGAGGCACTGGAAGGTTTTTACAGTAAGTGTGCTAAACAAAGACATTGCTGTTTGTCTTTCACACCATTACTTATTACTTTTGAGTGTTTTATTTTGCAGGATATTGGAACATTGCACAGTTCAGTAGGCTCTACTATATCTGTGTTTCTTTCTAGATTCTCAATAACACAAAATGGAAGGCTTCCAATTGACTTTACTAATACTGTCATTGGTACAAAAGAACTGATATGCAAATTAGCACAAATAAAAGCCTACCCCCAGGCATCGATGTAACCATGGCAACAGTGGTTGATTAGGTAAAACAGAGCTTAAGCGACACTTGAAGGTATTGTGGCCGAAATGCGTTTATCATCTAATAAATTTCTGTAAGTTCTGCAGGATAATCTTATTTGGCACTCATTCCTGTGATAGAGATAAAAAAAATGGAGTTGCTAAGAAATGGACACCAGCTGCATTCTGATTTCCAGCTTAATAAAAAAGGAAATTAGTAATGTAATATTACAGTATTTCTGAGTTGCTAAAACACATTTTTTTGAAAATTTCTCTCGCTTCCCAAAACCTTAAACACAAATCACCAAACTTAAGCTACACTGTCAAAACCTTTGACTTGTCTTGCTATATCAACAATTGCTTCAGAACTATGTTATCTTTACCCAAAACCAAACACTGTTTTCAGATATCACACACATCCAGCTAATGCTTAAACACTACACAGCAGTCATTACACACTACAGAGATAAATGCAAAACACTGCACTCAAAGCAGAGCAGGGGAAAAATTAGATTTATTATGAAGTATTTGCACAATCCTGCACACATATATAGTCACAAACAAAATATGCAGCAGATCGATAGCAATGTCTTGGAATCATTCTGCCCCAGCATCATGCCTCTGGGCATGGTCAGGCCACAGGACCTCTTCAACGTTACAGGCAATCCTGTCCCTTGCTAAACAACGGGGAAAGAATCCTTCAGCATGACGAATCCAACCTTGAACAGGACATTCAGAGAACACAACCGGTAAGTGTACTATCATTTATGTAACCCTAACCCTGACAATGGAGGCCACAGAGAACCTTCTTATATTTGGTTGAACACTTAGTCCTGCTTCCCTCATACTCATTCCATGAACCAGAACATGGTGTATGATTGTTGCTCTAATTTCATTGGAAATGATGGCTCCTCCTCCTCCTCCTCCTCCTCTTCCACGTCCATGTCCACTTCTACTTCTACTTCCACCTTCTCTCCTGCCCTCCATTGTGAAAATCACACATGCCATTTGGATTTGCCATGGATTTATGTCCCCTGATTGGGTGCAACACATTACTGATTTGAAACAGGTGTGTTAAATTTTGAGTGCTTGTGTGTTACCGATGACAACAGTGTGTTACTTGTATTTCACTTTTGGGGCTGTGTTGTG
>JAGKQL010000056.1:2224602-2261063 GCA_018398635.1 Cyprinodon brontotheroides | reverse complement strand
GGTGGGGGCAGAGCTGTTTCAGAGTGGTTTTGGAGAATTGTAACTGAACAGTCTCTGATCACTCTCCTGCAAGGAGAGTGAATCATACTAAAATTCTCTGTGTCATTCTTTGTACAGGTTACTGCATAAAATGTTTGGTGTTTTAAACCTAACATAATTTATGACAGGCAATCATATTTGGGCCTGTAAATGTATTTCAAAAGCTAAACGTTTGTTAAAGTCGTAGGAAATCATATTTAAATGTGGAATAATAATGTAAACCTTTGCCACCTTTAAAAAAAAAAAAACTAGTTTATCTTCCTGTAAAAATCTGATAGTTTAAAAACTGCACATTGTTTTTGTTCAGGTTATCTTTGTTTTTATCTTATACTGAAATTAGTTGTTGAAAGGGTTCAGTCTGACAAAAAAGCACAAAACTCAAATTTTTTTTATTCATATATATCGCAGGCCAATATATACCGACTTTCGTATTTGAAGTTGAAATTGAACCCATTGAGATGCACAACACAAGCCAACACATGAACACAGAGCAAACATAACAGTCAAAAACACATCAGCCCCATTGACAGCTCCTCTCCCCAGTTTACAGGTTTAGATGGTACATATACTGCCATTTAGGGGCAGCGGCCCCTAAATGGCACTTGTATGCCAATGTGACATTTGGCCCAGGGTCGCCCAGCAGGGGGGAGGCGGCGCACCCACTTGTCCCCCACTGTCCTGATGGCAGCTAGTTTGTCTCTCTGTCAGTCGGAAATGATGTGAAAGTTTTTCAGAGACATTGTTGCACAGAACATTTCTCTGCCAGTTTCTCAGAAACCACACTGGCAAAGCTATAATTATAGTGTCACGCCCAATTTGTAGAAGATAGACAGATGGTCAAATGTGCAAGAAAATTAGAGCAGACAGTGTTGAAACATGGTGTGTGTGGTCATTAAATATGTATCCTGATATATGTTCTTCACAGAAAATGAGCCAAAGTCAGTGACTCTCAGTTTGAAAAATTTTAATGAAAACTGGAAACAAGTCCCACAGACCCAAAAACCCCACAAGGGTTAAAAAAAATGAAGCAAATAAATCCTAATCCACAAACATCCTTATTCACTTACATTTTCCCGTTGTATGCTCACATTACATCTAAAGATATCAGACATATTTTCAATTCAAACAATGGATATAAAATAATACATTATAGAAAACAACGGCTTAAATCATATTGTAGGGCAGAGGTCTTCAACAGGGGGTCCGCAGAGGTACTATTTGGGGGTCGCAAAAGTTTTGGTTGATTAGACTTATATTCCCCCCTGCAATATTTTCCACTAATTGAAATGTTTTTAAATCCAAATTATACATGAGATTCAACAGACTGTAGTAAACAGAGGAATGGAGACAGAGGTCTTTCCAGCCATCAATACAGATCTGCATTTCTGAGTAAAAATAAGTCAAATATCTGACAAAAGAGTGGAAATTAGAAGATTATATAAAAAATGTTTTGTTATTGTTGTTCCAATAAGTTTAATAGTAAGAACAGAAACATAGACTCTAGATTTTGTTTAGTACTTCAAAAAGTCAGAAAAAGAATATCAAGATTTGACGCATAAAATATCTAAAAAACATGACCTATGTTTTTAGATACATCTTCAACAGAAATTACAAAAATGAACCAGAGAAAAAGTGAGGGCAAACAGGTATAGGATAGCTGTAACCTAAACTATTTTTTTATATATTGTTTTCCACTTAATGAAATGTCTTTTAAATCTACATTAACATGAATTCAACACACTGTGTGCGTAGATAAATGGAGGCAGAAGATGTCTTTCAGTCATCAATAGACACACATTCGAGCGGCACTGGAGCTCTTTCAAGCTGGGCACCGTTTTCATTCCACAACACCTGTCCCATCAGCAGGGTAGAATCAGAAATACTTTAATAATCCCAGAGAAATTACTTTGGTTACATTATTCAGCTGTAATAGAGTGACCATAGGACCAGTTTGAAAGAACACAATTTCATACAATATATATAATTGAGTTACATCCATCTATGCATCAGTTTGGGGGTCCTTAGCCTGGAAAAGCGTTGAAGACCCCTGTTGTAGGGCATCAAATCGCTGTCAGTTTAGTCTGTCAAAGAGGCTGCCCTTAGGAATTTTAAAAGTCCAGCAGGTGTCAGTATTCAGTGACACAGTATCGACACTATATCAAAACAGTTTGCTAATGTGTTGAACGCTTCATCCCGCCTCATGATCCCATCACTAACGGACAGTATTGTCCCAAAGAACAGACAAACGTCCAAAATAATCCCCTAGTTATCAGGCATTTGACAAGTTTTCCTAAACTTTTTAAAGTTTCACGCTTACCTGTTTCCAAACAGCACAACATGCTTGTTCCCATCAATGAATTGTCTGTAAAGATATTAGATATTCCAACAACAACAAATCAAAGTTTATTTTTATAGCACTTTACAACAACACCAGGAAGACCAAAGTGCTTCACAGAAAGATAAAAACATTGCAAAACTAAAATCATAAGAATAAAACAATGTGTCCTAAGTTTTAAAAGCCCGTTTAGGTGCAGATCATTGAGAACCCGCAGACCGAGTGACAGGTTGTTCCACAGTTTAGGTGCGGTAACCACAAAGGAATGATCGCCCCACTGTTTATACCCGGATCTAGGGACGTCCAGAACCATTTGATCAGCAGACCAGAGAGCTCTGCTGGGAGCGAGACCATGAAGGGCTTTAAAAACAAATGTTAAAACTTTAAAATCGATCCAAAAACGGACCAGGAGCCAGTGCAGGGAGGAGAGGATGGGAGTGATGTGGCTTTGCCTGGATGAGCCAGAGAGGAGACGAAGTGCTGCATTCTGTACCAACTGTAACCGTTGGAGTGACGACTGTGGGAGGCAAGAGTCGAGGGCGTTGCAGTAGTCCAATCGAGAACTAATAAATGCGTGAATCGCCTTCTCATGTTCTTGGCGTGAGAGAAAGGGTTTCACCTTGGTCAAAAAGCGCAACTGGGAAAAGCTAGCTTTGACAACAGCATTTATTTGTTGTTTGAAGTTCAGTTCATGGTTGAAGACAACTCCCAGGTTCCTGACGGCATGGCTGACTGAACCGCTGATCCTGGACTGAATCTGAGGGACATCCTTGGAACCAAAAATGATGATCTCAGATTTAATTTCTTTTTCAACAACAGCGCCCCTTTGCGTCACGCTGACATATGACCAAAAGGAAACGACTCTCGCGATTGGCGAGATGTGAGCTTATCGCGAGATTAGGCAAGACTAGAAGGAGAATTCAAGATGGTGGCCCGGTGAAGACCAGATCAAAATATTTTAAACATTTGAGCAAAGCTTCCGGGGGGAAACAAGCTGTATGTCTTTTTTTAAGGAAGGGCCGTACAAAACAAGGGCTGTATGACTGGCTAGCTAAAAGCCTGATTAAGCACCAGTCATCTCTTACGTGCCAAAAGGAAAGACAATTTTAAAGGGGAAATGAAATGTTATTTTCTTGTAATATAATCGTTTTTTTTTTGTAAGGGCGCCGCTGTGTTGCAGTACCTCAAACGGTGATGTTACGGGGTTCATCTATGATTTAGCTAGCAATTGTATACATTGGATGTGATACATCACAACCATAAAACACTTAAAACATTTGGTGATGATGGACGACGAAGCTGAAAGGACACTGAAGCGTCTAAATCCCATTGCTTATGCTTTTGAGCCCGTTCAGCGTGTGGTTCCAGCAGTAGGAAGGAGAAAAGATGCTGTTTTGAAGCAAAGGTTCTGACTATCCTTGCTACCTCACAGAACACCACTATGGCGATTATGTAAAGTACGACTTTTGAGTCTGGCAAGCTAGCCTTCCATCCGACCGCCAGCTAAAGCATGAAGTTGCTCTCAGTCTTTTTAATATTACCGCCTATGAGCTGGACTCTACACTTATGTTTGCAGGTATTAATTAATCAACTTTGCCCGTAACTCCAAAACAAACGTCCATCATTAGAGCTTAGTTCTCCAACTTTATCTCTATCTGAGCCTCTTAATATTTGTGTCGCTGTGAGCTTGTTGCAGATATTTTTGATTTATGCCTAATATTGTATATTATTTATGCCTGCGCTATGTTATTTCACGCCACAACGCAAGAGGGACAATCCGGAACTAGCTGTGCGTCTGGTTACGGCCGAGGCGGTGAGGAAGTGGGGGCAAATTTGTGCGAAAATGGAGGGACATGAGGATGATGTCCCTCCGTTGTCTCAACTATGCCCCTAACTCCAAAACAAACCTCCATCATTAGAGCTTAGTTCTCCAACTTTATCTCTATCTGAGCCTCCTAATAACACATATTTATAACTCAAGCAGCAGGATGAACACATCCATGTAGCAAATCGTCCCTAAAAGCCTGGCTATACTCCGAGTAGCAATATGTAGGCTGTGAGCTTGTTGCAGACATTTTTTGATTTATGCCCAATATTGTAAAAGTGGTCGTCAGCTATGTTATTCCACACCACAACACAAGAGGGACAGTCATGTGAACTAGCTGTGGGTCTGGATACGGCCAAGGTGGTGTGAGGAAGGGGCACCAAATCTGTGCGAAAATGGAGGAACATGAGGGCTTAAAAGAGCTGATCCAGGTGGGTGAAAGGGTCCGCAGCGATCTACGCGATCTTGAAGCTGGTAGCTGGTCTAACTTCACGAGTCATTTTCAACAATGGTGTTCATACAAACAAAATAAGCCGGTAAGGTACCATACAGGAAATACGCATAAAGTGGATATAGATTTGACCAATCCTGTCTGTGGTCACCTACAACTGCGGAGAGTTGCATTAGAGTCTGCAGAAGGGGCAGAGGCATATCTTCGTTTACTGCGACACACGCAGACGACCTGATTTCTGAGTATAAATCGCCCTTAAGCCACCGGCTACCCCAGCGGGTCTAAAACTCCAGAGAAAACGTCTATTGTTACCCCGATTCCCTGTTCCCACAACAGGCAGTCGATTTATCCTAAGGTCCCAGCTCTCTCTCACCATCCTGCTACTAAATACAAAATTATTCCTTTTTGAATATTACTCATAATTAAAAGGTTTGTTAACAAGATGTGTCATTTACTTATTTCTATTGAATATTGCTTGACTGTGTGAGGGAGACAGACATAGACTTTGTGATGGCATCAAGACAAAGTAAGAATTTTAAACTACTGTGGTTTATGGCTGGGCCATAAATTGCATTTGGAATATAATCGCATTTTAGAAAAATGAAACTTTCAAATCGCAGAAGCACTCAACACATTTAACAAGAGTAAAACACTAGGTTTCTCCCTCCAACCCTTTAGATGGCAGTAATACGATTAAAGTAGACCTGATGTCACACAAGAGATATCGGAGAGTTGCAGCTAGCTCCTACATCTATGCATTATTGCAGAAGTAAGATATTTTTCATGCAAATGTTGCAGTAAAGTCCTGCAGCACTGGGCTCTGGAAGAAGACTTTCAGGGTCATGAAACCCTGGAGTAAAACATAGACACGCTTGTGCTTAAAGCAAAGGAAAATTGCAATATTGAAAAATAATTATTGAAATTTTGATTTCAGGGAGGATTGTTTAGCCCTTGTAACGTCACAAAACCTATACAGCCAGAATGGTTTACATTTCTGCTGATGACCTTTTCACTGGTTATTTTTTGGGAAATGTATCGCAGAGAGACATGAAAAGTGAGTCCTTACAGATTAAAATGTGGAACAGAGCGTATTTTCCTTTTTGAAATGAGCATATATTTCCTTAAGGCAAAACAATCTTCCAAAGGCAAAAGGATAATTTACGTCTAAGATAAGAAAAAGCCTTTACTTTATTTTATATGGCTGTAATGTGACTACAACCCCCTCAGAAAGTAGTTTAATAATCCCCTCTACAATATCATATGAATTGTCATAGATGCATCTTTTTGTCGCACAAACTGGCAAAGAGCAAAACCTGTGGCTGGTAAATTAAGGAAGTTAAAATATGAAATAAAATATAAAAATAAAAATATTTGCATGTTTGTCTGTATAAAGGTGTCAGTCAAGCAGGTGAGACCAGAATGTCGCGCCTCTGAGGAAGTTAGTGCTGCTAATTAGACCTCCGCAGGGGTGGGTGGGGGGGCATTCAAAGGTCCCAGACCCGATGGCTAATTTTGGAGGTGGTTTCTGTGTCCCATATCTGTTAATGCTAATCAAGCAGGCTTTTATGAACTCACTTCAGCTATTAGTTTTTCAGCATTCCCGCAAGAGATCCTGTCTTCATCCTCTGACATGGGGAGCTGGCTCAGAGCCTCTAGCTGGCTGTGTGTTTCCTGGGCGCAGTCAGCCGCCCATCACAGCTGCTTTTTCTGCACATCTGCTTCTGTCTCCTTGAACCCCAGTCACCTTCGGCAGAGCCGCTCACATTGAGCCTGGTTCTGCTGGAGGTTTCTTCCTGTTCAAAGGCAGTTTTTCCTCTCCACTGTCGCTACAAGCATGCTTAGTGAGGGGATTGCATTCAAGTCAATGAGTGGAAGCAATCAGCTGGTTTTCTCTCTTAGATAGAAACTTTGAATCAATCTGACTGAGATGATCTGTTTGAATTGTCAAGTACCTAGAGATGTGTTGTGAATTGGCGCTATATAAATATAAAACTGAATTGAATTGAACACTTCACCATCCACAGCCCACTGCTCCAGCTTTTCACTACTTAAAGGACAGTAGTATCACCCAAAACTGCTTGATTTAGCCTTCATTTTCTACTCACCCCCCATGCTGAACAACACTCTGGAGTACTTTTTGATATCTCAAATGCATCTGGAGATCTGGGAGGCTTCTTGCTGTCTGCTGACATTCAAATAATGGAGGTCCTCAGTGCCCGAGGCGAAAGGTCCATAAAAGTCCACAAAAATTGTCAATATTCCTCCATACTGCTCGATCCAATGTATTCCAAGTGTCTGAGTGGGTAGCATCCAGAATTTACTCTAAAAAGCAGAAGTCATTTAGAATGTTTTTAGAGCATAAACAGTAGTGTATATAGGATTTCCTGAAGTGAGTGGGTGAGTAGAAAATGAAGGCTAATCATGTTTTGGGGTGTACTATTCCTTTAATGGTGTGACCTTATCAGAAAGAATAAAACATGTGTTTGGACCTTATAGGAACAATTTTAAGATGTTTAGTTTGTCAAAAAATAAGCCGGAATGACCCAGTACTGCGTACCAGGGGCTGTAAGCCATGGGCAACCTGAGAGTGAGGTGAGTGAGTGATGTGCAATGTTTACATCTCACACACACTCAATCAATACGGGTCTTGCGCGCATTCAACTCTGGAAAAATTGTGCTCCGCCAGCTATGCAGCTGCAGAAATCAGTCTTTTCCTGCAATTGGCTCCAAGCTGTTCAGCAGCTTATTGCAGGGCTGTCTCTACCTTTGCTGTTTGATGCACTAAATATGGCTGATGGACACCTTACAGTGTTAAGGTGGGACTCAGTCTGTATTTGACACTTGGTCTGAGCTCTGTTTGTGTGGTTGACTGCATCACTGCGGTGTGGAACCACTGGGTTTGCTGAAACGTACAGGAAGCTCAGGATGCTCAAAAATTGTCCCTCAGCTCGTCTGCATTGTTGGTTCTGCTGGTTCTGCCGGTCCCTTTGGTAGTTTGGGTCAGTATCACGTCATGTTGGAAAATGGAACCAGCACTTCTGTGAAGCTAGTCAGCTAAAGGAAAAAGGCAGCACTCTATTATGTCCTGGTAGAAAACATAATAAACCAGAATCAACAGGTGATGCAGCCGCCAAATCTGGTCGTAACGTTTGCTTAGTGATGCAGATCTTAACGACGAAACCTTGTTAACCTTAAAGCTAATGCCTGATCTGATGTTTTTTGTTTTTCTTTAACTGTGCAGGTTTAATGAAACAGAGCGTCTGCTGAAGGAGCTGCAGGCGACGCTCTGAAGAAAGACCACAAAATGCTTCAGCAGCAGAAGGACAGGTAGGAAACTCTTCATCACAGCCGGAGGCTTTAATGGTAGTTTACTTTCTGTATGTGAACCAAATAAATATCCAAAGCTTTTCTAATCCCTCTGCTGTTTAGAATCACATCAACGCTGCAGGAAAGAGAGGAGGAGATCAAATCCCTTCAGTCGGACTTGAAGAACAAAAACAGTGACATCACAGGTCGGTCTGAGCCGTTCATGTGGTGAAGCAGCAGTGATTTAGCCCCTTAAACTCGGTTATAGTTTGATAATATCGGCTGTAAATCTTTGGAATGCCTCCTTTTATGCTGTTTATTTGTAATTGTGTCCTGTTAGGTCTACACACAGAGCTTCGATCTAAAGAGGAGGAGCTGAAGCTGGAGGAGCAGAAGAGGAGGGACCTGGAGGAGACGGTGGACCTTCTCAGGAAGGAACTGAGCAAGACGGAACAAGCCAGGAAGGACGCCAGCATCAAGGTAAAAGTTTAGCCGTTAGCCTTTGTCCTGGTTACCCTACAGCTAAAAAAGGAGGCTTTATTTCAACCAAAGCTGTTTGTTATTTACTGGTTCTATAAAAACCCGGTTAAGAGCGGCTTAGAACCAGTAAAGTTTGTGGTGAGCGTTAATCCACACAGATCGATACATTTTCTATTCTTCCTGCAGTCAGATTTATAACCACTAACTGAGGCTGCGTTTCCGAACACCAAGCACACAGCTGACCTCCGCTTTATGCTTAACTGGATTTATACGAATCATGTGAGGCAGGATCTGAGGTTTTCCCTCTGCTAAAGCAAGTTAAGACCCTTAGAAGAAACTCAGCTTATCCTGCCTGGAGAAAATCAGAGTGTATACAAAAAGACATTTTGTTCAGTACAGCTCACAAGACATTTCCATTTTTAAAGTGCAGCAGTGAAAAAATGTAAACATGGTGATCGAATGTGTTGTTCCAGCTTACCAGGAGATTATAAATATATAAAATATTTAGAACTGGAAGTTATAGTTAATTAATAGGTCATTGAAATCAAGGGTAGAAAAAGTGGCGGCTGGCCAATGGAGGGCGCTAGGGCGCCGCCCCACACCCAATGACCCTGATTAAGACATACAAAAAAAAAGTTTTTATTTTTTTCTGTTAGTTAATTTTAAATTAAAACGTAAAATATTTCAAAGTATATCTCTACATATTTTTTAGATGTGCAAAATAAATATTTAATCATTAATGACTAGTGAAGCGTCGTTACATTTTCTGTCGGACTGGTGACGTATTTCCGCCCTGGGGCGCAAAAATCTTTGCCATTGACTCTCATTAAAAGTTGTACCTGCACAATAGCTCCTCTGCAATACAAAGGTATAGGAGAGCTCAGGACGCAGGAAAGCTGCGCCCCGAGCTCTCCTATACCTTTGTACGTAGCTAACAGGAAGTGTATTTCCTCTCCACATTCCTCCACAGCGCTGACGTTTTGCAGGTAATTTACAGCTCGAGTTGTCGGGTTGGAGATGCATTGGAGGGAAAGAGAGAGAAATAGTGCAAGAAAAATCTTTTTCCAAGACCTGGTTTAGAAAGAAGGCTTGGCTAGCAGCATGTAGCTTTACCCTGCTTTCCCTGCCTCCTTTTTCAAACATCAGGATCTGATTCAGCATGGATAAAGACAGCTAGGACTGATTTAAAGCACTTTGCAGAAAAGGCAAAGAAGATTAAACAATCTGGGATTCACATGGAAATAATATCATATACTGTAATTTTTCTAGATGTTTGTTAATCTGCATAGTTGCTCATAAATAAACACATTCTCAGAACATAAATAGTTTTTATATATTAAAAAGATATAAAGCTGACTAATAGATTCTCAATTATTAAACTGGTACATTATTTTTTTTTGTTTGTGACATCATATTGGACCATGCAAAACACAGAGTTTCCTTCACAAAGCCTCAGAAGGGCAAGATTTATGGACAAAAATGTAAAGCTGTTCATGAAATTATGTTTGGTTTTAATGTTTTTTGTTGTTGACATTAGGGCTGGGTATTTTCGCCAAAGTCCTGAATCGATTCGATTTTGATTCATACAGTTCTAAATCGATTAATTTCCATTCGATCTGTTTTTACAATAATGAAAAGTGGTTCAGCTGTGTTTGAAAAATGCTCCTGTATTTTATCTTTTCCTGTCATATTAAACACAAAGTGCAAACTTGTAAATCAGACAGTTTAAACTTGAGATGTGAACAAAACAAAACTGTCTCAAAAACTTGTTTGTGAAAAAGTGAAGCCTCGCTGGAGCGAGCCGACGTGACACAGAGGGGACACGGCAGACGTGTGAGCTGCATGAGCTTTGCAGCCTTGTCTGTAACAACTACAGGGTGTTTGCTGCTCAGCCCCCATTTGATAATGTCTTCAGTCAACTTATATTTGCAGCTGTTTGGCTTGAAGTCGTCTTGTGTGCATCTTTCCAGCTCATTTGATTGTGAACGTCACACGTGTCACTATAAAACTAATCCATCTCATTCCCTAGACATCGATTTTGCAAAAATGTAAAGGAATCGATCCAAAATCGATTTAATCGATTTTTTTAACCAGCCCTAGTTGACATTCATATAAATATACTGGTGTGATAACTTATTGTATGTTTGATTGGTTTTTAATATGCGTCTATTTTGAATTTATAGCCCCCCCCAGGTGAAAACTCCACCAGCCGCGGCTGGGTAAAACTGGTTATTTATTATCTTATCTTAACTTGCTTACTAACCAGTAAGCAAGTTAAAATCCAGTTGTCTTTCACCAATTTATTAATTTAGGCTATGGCTCTTAGCAACGTTATTAATCACCAACCAAATAAATGTGTCTCTGTTTATTCGGATGCTACTGAAAGAAGAATGAATCCAGCCTGAGTGATGAATTATTCACTGTGTAAAATTAACACAAAAGACCCCAAATTAAATTACAATGGTGCCTTTATTAGCTACAATCACACAGTTTTATATCTAATAACTCAGCAAAACACTAAACACTACCGAAAATAAGCAAAATGAAAGAAATAAAAGGAGAAGAGGGGTTTAAGAGTCCGTTCAAAGTCTGAGTGTATGCAAAAGGAAATTTCATTGAGTACAGCTGCCTTGTCATTACCAATTCTAAAGTGAAGCAGTGATAAAATGTAAACATAAGACTGGGGAATGATTAACAGTTTTCCAACATTCAGCGCTTTTTTTTTTTTTTTAAAACCCCTTTTTATACAACATTCAGCAGTCTAATGGCAGAACCCAATGCTTCGAAGCGTCTCGCCAGAAGGCAGCAGGGAGAACAGTCCATGGTGGGGGGGTGAGGGGTCAGTTATAATGTTATGGGTGCGGGACATGCAGCACTGCATGAAATGTCTGTAATGGAGGAGCCCCGATGATCCTCTCTGCAGTTCTCACTACTCCTCTGCTCAGTCTAGATCCTCTCGCTGGATACCCTTCTATTCCTTTTAAATTTTATTTCTATTTAGATTTATTTATTTAGTTAGTTTTGATTTGTTGTATTTTTCTGCCATTCTGCGGCCTATAATATGGCCTAAAATATGATGCAGGCTCTATGACTTCTTCTTTGGTTGATTGATCTTTGATTTTATTGATCTCACAGTGGAGAAATGTACTTGTTTTTATATACGGTTTATATATATATATATATATATATATATATATATATATATATATATATATATATATATATATATATATATATATATAGACATATGAAGTCAATTGTTTACATGCAGGATTATTGTACAGGGTTAATGCACAGGGTGTTTACATGGGTATTTATATAGATGGGTATTTATCTGTATAGCTAGATAAATACTATATATATCGCATTATGGTACGTTCCACTCTTCACCTGGAGTGAGTAGCCTGTAATGTTTGATATTTCAAACTCAAAGATTAAATCATAGAAAAGGAAAACTTGTCAACAAAGAAAATATGTAAAATGCTAGTTTCTTTTAAGTATTTTTGTTAGTAATCTTTATCATGTCATTATTCTTTGCATTACTGCCACCTGCAGGCAGTTTTAAGTACATCCATTTCACCTATAACTGGTTTAAGTGTGAACAGAGCCAGCGCTATTTTATAGGACTAATCTGCACGTACTGTATAAAAGGCGCTAATTCTCCCTCAACTCAGGACTGTGGTCCCAGTAAGTAACTGGGAAATGTGTGGAAGGGGCGAAACTCTAACAGCAGCTGGGAGGAAGGATCTGTGAACCATCCAATGTGGGTGCTGCACACAGGGGGGCCAGATGGGGGGCAAAAGTTAAGGCGTTTCTATGCACGCTTGAAGAAGAAAAGAATAGCTGTGCTATAGTTTTCAAATATATAAAGAAACTCCAGCAGTGAAATAAATAAACTTCATGTTCTCCCTCATTTTCCAGCAGTAAAGAGTCAAACAAAGCAGGAATTTAGTGCTTAGCAGGATATTTACATTACATAACTGTCTTTGTCCCTCCTTCATCATCTAAACGGATGATCCACCAGCAGCCCACTTAGATTTTTATATTCAGATGAAATTACAACCATTAAAAGACATCTATAAATCTAGATCATTCTCATGAGCAGCTTGAAGTAGCCACATAAAAAAATACATGTTTTATTACACGTATAGATGAATGAAAAATAAGTTCTTAGGGACAGCATAAAAAAAGGTTAAAGTTATAGAGAAACCTAATAGGAATATATTTTCACAATCCTAAACCTATTTTACTATTAATTCATGGGTACTTAGATACAGCTGTTTTTTTCCCCCTCTTTTTAAATAAGCTGTTATTATTTTGTTCGGATATAAATGTAAAGTTTAAAGTTAATCTATATTTAACTTTTTCACTTTCTGATCATTTTCCTTTGTAGAAAGAAATACTAAAATAAAATGACATTGAAAATATAAATTCTGCTTTTCAGTGCATCTTTATAGCAGTTTTAAAGCTTGTATAATTTTTTTTTTATTTGTGGGGGGGCAATAATAATAATAATAGAATAAAAATGAGCAGCAACAGTATCCTGGTGTATTTTGCATCATTCAGGACCATAATGGCCTGTGGATTAAAATCTATTGTATTCAACATTTTGAATCGTTTTTCTGATGGCAGCAGGTTGATTTAGCCGCTGGTTTTTATCAAGATAATGTTCCAAAAACAAAATATATATATATATATCTTTAATGTGTTGATAAAAGATTCCTGATGATCCTATTTTTTTATTTATTCCTGAGCTTTTGAATCAAAACCTGAACCTTTACCGTGTTGCAGGCGTCTTCTCTGGAGCTGCAGAGATAAAGCAGAAAGAAGAGGAGCTGAACAAACACTTCGCCACGATCGCGATTATTCACAGCCTGAGCGGCGGAAAGCTGTGAGGAGAGGCCAAACGCCTGAAAAAGGCTGAATTTAAGTTTTTGTTGGAATTTGTACTTTTTCTACCCCATTCAATGCAGGTCAAGCAGATTATGCAACAGTTTTTTCCTCACTGCCATCAGAATGTTGATCTGTTGAAACTCGACATCAAATTTGCACTACAAACATGGCTGGTTTTTTTTATAATCCCTCTACTGCATTTGGCACCATATTTATTTATTTGCACAGCACTGAACCTTTCCATATCAATGCCTTTTGCACCATGACTTTAAACTGCTTTTCCTTTTCTTCTACACTGGTTACATCTGATCACTGATGAACTTTATAAATGGAAATGTTCATTTCACTGTTGTTAGCTGCTCATTCACTGATGAAAAGCTGTATGCATCTAAATTTCATTTTGTTTACACTGCGTGTGTACAGTACTGTATTTGCTAAGAGGCATGTTCCCCAAATCAGAGGTCAGAACCAAAGTAAGGTATCTGTGAGTTTTTAGAATATTGGTTCGAGGTGTTTTTGGAAAAATGCAAAGTAGTTTCAACCAGAGAAGAAACCAGGCTGTTGTCTCTACAGGAGAAGGACAACTGGAGCGGTATCGCTCGTACGGTGGACCGTCTCTGCCTCTTCCTCATCACTTCTGTGATGACCTTTGGCACCATCATCATCTTCCTCATGGGAATCTGTAACCACCCCCCACGCCTGCCCTTCCAAGGAGACCCACATGACTACAGCGAGGACAATCCTCGCCTTCTGTGACAGCGACTCGTTCTGTTTGTTCTGCTCTCTTCTTACAGATTTTCAAAGGTTGAAGTGATTAATTCATGTCTGAATAAACAATCCCTTTTCTTTACTCTGTGTCTCTTTAATATAAAACTTATTAGAAAATTATTTTCTAATGATTACAGTAGATAAAGGGCTGCAACTAACAATTGTTTACTAATTGATAAACTGTCTAATTTCTTTGGATAATGGATTAATAATCCTACAGTACAAGATGCCTTTCTAGAGAATCTGAACCAGGTGGAGCTAAAACTTGCCCCCATCAGGGGCTTTCTGAACAGAGGTTATTCAATGACAAAAAGGTTTTTCTTCTTAAATGCAAAAGAATTTTATATAACAACAACAACCAATACAGAACCAGCAACCAGCAACCAGCAACACCACCCTGATACTAACTCAATATATATATTTACAGTTCTGGTATTAGCACTGCTTTCTGAGATCTTTTCAGCTAATGGCATGTGTTGGAAGTCTGCATATTCCATGATTTTTTAAATAATCAACTATTTACAATTACTCCACTTAATTGTTTGAGCCCATTTAGAAATATCGTACGGCAGTATAATTTACATTTAATTTTAGATGAATGTCATCCTTTATTTTCAAACTTACTGAACATATTAAATATTTATCAGATTGTTTAAACCTCTAAATGCGATATTCATTATTTTATCTCACTGTTTCATTGAACTTACCGGTAGATTTCTCCAGTGCATTTAACACGATTCAGCCTGACTGACTTTGTGAGAAACCTCAGAAAACCCCTGATGGAGGCATCAAGAATTGCCTGGATCAAAGAGTACCTGACAAACAGACCACAGTTTGTTACACTAAAAAGTCAGCCGTCTAATCGAATATTCAGCAGCACAGGAGCAACACAGAGGACTTTACTCTCACCGTTGCTTCTTTCTCTGTACACGTCTGACTTCCAGTACCAGACAGAGTCCTGTCACCTGCAGAGATCCTGGGATGACTTTGCAGTCATTGTGTGCATCAAAGATGGAGAAGAAGTACAGTACAGAGAACTGGTGAAGCGCTTTGTGGCAGCTTTTATTGTGCAGCTCTGATTATTCTGTTTTTATGCAGGATATTCTACCATGATCGTCTGTCCCTGTTTTTAATTATCTGCTCCTTTTCCTGTGCTCAGTTCACTAAGCAGCTTCAGTGTCTAGTTAGTAACTTCTTAGAGCTGGAAATGCATCATTAGATTCACTGAAACAGCAACTCTTTCAATCATGCACAGAAATACCTACCAGCTGTGTAGATCTGGCAAGGACAGGATGGTCAATAACCCAGATTTAATCTGGAGTAGATTTTAGTGAGATAAAGAATAATGTTTAAGGAAATTAATCTTCAGTTGATTATGGGTATTCATCTTTTACCGATTAAAAAAAAAAAATTACAAAGCGCAAGTAATCCTGTGAATATTTAAACATCATAATGTCTACGTTTCTTTCCAAAGATTTATATTACTTTCTATCATTTAACACCATAAATTAAACAAAATTGGAAATCAAAAGCCACTCTTCCCAAAAAAGAAAAGAAGCCAATACAAAAAAATATAGCTACATTATTTTTAAACTGCAACACAGTTAATAAAAAATTGTGTTTATTTTTTTTTTTATTACTCAGTTATCACTCAAGTTATATGAATCTAAACTAAATCTAATTGATTTTAGTTTACTGTACTTTCTGTACTCACCCAAATCCTCATGTTATGTGTTCACATAACTTTTCGACTGCATCTATCTATCATAAAATATAAACAAAGATTTCAAATACTCCAGTATGACATAAAATGGCTTAAATTACAGCATTACGTCATTAAAGTGTAGTTCAGCCTGTCAAACAGCCTGCTTGTAGTGTCTTTAAATGTCCAGCAGGTGTCAGTATTGAGTGACGCAGTAAAAACGCTTCATCAACCCATTACTATGTTAAGTGGTACAAAAAAGAAACATTTCCAAGTTTTACATTATCAGTTTTTTTTTTTATTATTATTAAATACACATTTTTGTCACAAATAATGATACAAGATCTATCATCTCAACCTAAAATAATTTGAGTCAACTTTAAAAAAGCAATGCAGATCTACAATCCATTTTTTCTTAAATTAACTGTTAAATATAAACAAGACTTGAATATAAACATTGAATATGCAATAAATTATTATAAATTATTATTATAAATGAAGAAAAAATGTCAAATGTAAAGTATAAAGTTAATATAAACTCTACAAAACCTGAGATGTGTAAATATTTAACTCCTGATAATGAAGGAACCAGCTGGACTACATCCACCAGATCAATAAACTTAAAGGTTTTCACTTTTTGACATTTAATGTAAATGCTTACCAGTGGTGTCAAAAGTCCATACATTTGTTACTTAAGTAGAAGTATAGATACTGCAGTTTAAAAACACTCTGGTAAAAGTTGAGTATCAACTTGACCTCTTTACTCAAAGAGTAAAAGTGAAAAAGTATGTGCTCAAAAACTACCGACTGAAAGCTTACGTTTTTTCCAGCCTAAGGGACCCTCAAACTGATGGCGAGATGAAGCGGGGACCCCTAATTATATATATTTTGTTTGAAATGGTGTTCTATCAAACTGGTCCTATAGTCACTCTATTACAGATGGAGTAATGCCGCGGTTATTACTAAAGCCCTGGGATTATTAAAGTATTTCTGATTCCTGGTTGATGGGACGATTAATGATGAATTCATGTTGAATTAATGCTTCTATATATACAGCTCAGTCCCAGCCTTCGGGCTCAGATTATAAGAGATCATTGCTCCAATCCAATCCAATCCACTTTATTTATATATCACGGTTTAAATAAACAAAAGGTTTCCAAAGTGCTGCACAAAAAGATAAAATAACTAAAATAAATAAAAGTAAATAAAATAAAATAAAAGCACTGCCCGCATAGGATAAAATCAACATGTATACATAAAATCAACATGTGTAAATATATATATATATATATATATATATATATATATATATATATAAGTAAAAAAATAAAAAATAAAATTTTTTAAACACCCGTGCAGTACCTCCATGGACCCCTAGGGGTCGCGGACCCCCTGTTGAGACCTCTGCTTAAAGTATAAAAGGTATAAAAGTAACCTTTAAGAAAAACAGCCAGATGCAGCTATATGAATTGAAAACTCAATTTTTCGTTCGAAAAAAAATTCTAGATGAGGTCTTTGTTAATCTCCATCTCCCGATACGCACGCTCTAGCCTGTGTCCAACCTTTTAGACATTTCAACATCTTTTCTGAATCCTACATTGTAGCATGGCATAGATAATTCATGTTAGCAGTTTGAAGAACACCTGCTTGCTTCTGATGATTTCCTTTAGCTAACCAATGAGTGTTTTGCGTTATATGACTCATCCAATCACACTAGTTTTCACTAGATGTGGGTGGAGCCAATGATGTGCATTGGATGGAGCACATGACGGGAAATAAATATTTATAAACATTAAAGCAAAGCCAAGAGTAACGAGTAACGTTTGTATTAAAAATTTAAGGAATAAAAAGTACAGATACTTGTGTGAAAATGTAATGAGTAGAAGTCAGAAGTAGATAGAAAAATAAGTAAAGGAGTAAAGTATAGATCCCTAAAAAGTGTACTGTACTTAAGTACGGTAACGGAGTATTTGTACTTCGTTACTGACACCTCTGGCTACGAGAGGGAGGGAGAGAGAATCAGGACGCACAGACGTGGGTCACACTTGCAACAGCAGAGTTGTTCTGTGCGCGAGTGCCTCCAAAATCAATGTTTTTTTTTTTAGTTATTCATCAAAATACGGAACAAATAGCGTCCCTTATCTGGGCGCGTAATTTAACTTCCAAATACGGGACGATTCCGTATTTCAAGAGACAGGTGGCAACCCTAACAGTGCCAGTAAAACATCCAAACTCAATAGTTGCTCCTCATGCTGATACTATCTTCCTCAATAAACCATTATTACATGTTGGGACGGTCCTTGATACATAAGCGGGGACAGGACGGCCGCACCTCTGGGACCACAGTAAGGTTGAGCGGCATTGAATATGAAGAGGGGATATCAGACATGGCCTCTCGGTTTTTCCTGCAGCAACAACTGGACAGAAAATTAAAGCAAAAATCAAAAACAGACTCAGAGAAACAATGAAGTCATCATTGTGTGGTTCCTACCAGTAAGGCTGGCCAGGGAGCGGTCCTCTTGTCTGACTCTGAAACACACAACATATGATCAGATTAGAATATATAAAAACACAAGCAATAAAAACAGCAGAGAAAAAAATCATGATTCCTACTCACTTTTATACATATGTAGTAAACTAGAAACATAAGTCCAGCGATTAAATGGAGTCCGAACACCAAGGCAAGGATGAGGAAGATGATGGCGATGTCTGAAGGAAACAGAGCAGACAAACTACCTCATTAATACAGCTGTTCTCAGGTTTACGTGTCTTTTTCTTCACTTTCAACAACAACAGTTTCCTATTTTTTAAAGTGAGGCTGTTTTGCACAGACTCCAGTTAATAAGGGTTTAATTCTTACCGCTTGCCACAATGATCTAAAAATATAGATGATCATTACTCACAGATATGCTTTTCAAAGTCCAACGCGTCCCAGTTAAGAAACATCATCTCTGCTGAGTGATGCTGCTCCACCCAAACTACATACGCCCCACTGGCTGAGGATGCAGACCGTTACGCCAACGTGACCGCCATACTGTGAGTGGCAAGAACTAATCCACAGAAACGGCGCTTTCCGAATAAAAAATATTCTATCTGAAGATGATAAGCTTTTTTCGGTTTCTATTGTGCAATAGGATAGCTGGTCACAACTTAGATTAAATGGACTGTCCAAGAAAATGAACATAAAACCCTCCGACAAAGGCTCTCTACATGTACAGACTACACTCACAATATGGCGCTGACTTTGGCGCACACGCAAAACACACCACTGATCTCTATTTATTCACTGCAGTAAAGCCACCGTCCGCCATACTGGTACTCCCCACTGCCAGGGAGACACGCAGTAAAAATGTCTTCATGTGTAGCACATGTAATCAGTCAGAGTCAGTGTGTGCTTACATACTTGTATGTATATATATATTTCAAATGATCAGATTCTTGTTGTAACTAAAAGCAAAAAGTAAAATAAGAGTTAGATGTCGCCTGCTATTTTACCAATTGGTGTCATTTTGCTGGTGTAGAAACTGAAGCTCAGTGGAGTTATTCAATTGGTTCATTAATTTAGCTCTATTGTTAATCTGTCAGATGTAAAGGCTAATGCACAGACAGAATATAAAAGTATATGGCATCATGCATGCACAATCTGCAAATAAAAAATACTATAGCGTTAACATACATGCACTTGTTATTCAGTCTTTATGTAAAACCTTTAAATTATATGTAAGATATAATTACCATAACAATGTAATAAATACATGTATATTACATGTAAATCATCAATTTAGCACTTTTGGCACATCTGTATTATTATGCTCCATTAGCACATTCATTTTATTATGATGGATTTGTATAATATTACATGATTTAGAGAAATAATTGACTTAATGCTGACTATGCAATGTGATGTGCCTATTTTTTTTATTATAAGTTAAAGTAATATACTTATGCAATGAAACAGCAAGTGTGTGTCACAGTGATGAATTTATCTATACTTTAAAAGTCTTAAGTCCCCCTGAAAATGAGAACATCATTGTTGTTCGATGCTGTAGCGCACGGATTGTTTACATTGTGACCGGTCTAACTACAGTAGGAAGTACCAATATGGCGGCCGGTGGCTTCACTTCAACCCCTTACTACCAACGGACAATCAGCAATCCAGTGAATAAATAGAGCTCAGTGAGTCAGACACATAAATAATATAGAATAACAATAAAATGAAATACATGAGTAGAGTAATCAGATCTGTGGAGTAAAAAAATAACGAAGAGCTGTTTTTTGAAAAATCAATAAATACGGCAATGTTATTAATAAATGATTAATATTCAACCAGAGAAATAAAGATCTTAATAAAATGAAACAAAATATATGTTTGAAAAAAAAAGTCATTTAATTACTGATTTACATTAAGATCTTAATTTATATAATTGTAAGATTTATATAATTATATTTGTAAGGTTTATTCTTTTAGACATCATATAAGGTTAACAAAAATTGTTTGGTAACCTACTTCACGTATTTAAAGGACTATTTCCACCTAATTTCTATTTCAGTGTCTTTTTTTTGGTTTTCTGATATTCTAATGAGGATTTTGAGTCTTTTCTTTGGCTTGGCCTTATGCTGGTTGAAGTTTGGGGACAAACAAGCCGATGTAATAAATGGTAAAGGCAGGTTAAAAGATTATATGTTGACATGGCTTCGTGCAAACTGCTAATAAACAGTAGCTGGATTTTGCATGTTGCCTAACTGTTGAACTAGTGAGCAGAATCCTCTGGTGAGCTACTAGTTCATGGGGTGTGAAAAGTGTGTGAAAAGTGTGAAAAGCTTTATATCAGGCCACTTGATCATTAAAAGGGCAAGATGCAGCTGGATCAATGAATATTTCGACTTAATAATTTTGTAAACCTATTAATATTTATTTATAATTTTTGTTTATTATTTTAACTTGATTCCCATTTATTTATTAGTTTAGCTGCTTCAGTGAACATATGCCTCTATTGTATGACACCATAGGCCCTTCTTTAGATCTTGATTGCTTGACAGATTGTGTTGGGAGGCTTGATCAGCCCATGGCTTTTGAATTTGACATATATTACTTAGAACAGGGGTCTGCAACCTGAAGCTTTTGAGCCACAAGTGGCTGGTGGACCTTCAACAACTTGGGCAAAAAAACTAACAGTTTTAAATATAAAGTAGATATAACAAATATAGGTTTAAAGTGGAAATGGAACACTCAACCACACTCATTTATTATTCCTGAAATGTCCAAGTGTCTCCCTGAGCATGCATGGGTTCTCTCTGGGTACTCTTGTTTCCTTCCACAGTCCAAAAGCATGAATATTAGTTTTATTGGCTTCTCTAAATTCTCCTTAGGTTTAAGTGTGTGTGTGAATGGTTGTTTGTCCTGTTTGTCTCTGTGTTGCCCTGCGATGGACTGTCCAGGGTGGACCCCGCCTCTCACCTGTAGACAGCTGGAGAAAGGCACCAGCGCCTGGTTGTCTGTGCTGGATGTCCAGTCGCTCAAAGTCTCCACCCAGGGGTCTTTGAGGGTAAAATGTTAAATTTAGTTTGGTCGAATGTTTCTTTTCCACTTTAAATGGGTTTTTCATGGAAGAATTGCAATGAATTTGATGAAGAATGAAACTAAAGTTACCTTTAATATATGAATTTTTCAGATTTTCAAAGTAATCTTAAAGAAACTTGTAACTTTCAGAAACCACCTGACGTAGTGATGAGTATAATTACCTGCTACTAATTCTACACCACCTGCAGAGAACTTCTGCATTACAATGCCACAAAAAAATAAGGACAGTTTTTAAAAACAAACCAAGAAGAAAACAGGAGTCTTTATTCTCCTCAAACGTTCACTATGTAATCTATTAACACAAAGAAACAGCAACTCTGATTTGAAAACTCATCCTACTGAACAATTTGGCCACATGGCAACAACTAACTACCTAATAAAACTTAAAAACTACAAATATCTGCCTTGAGTTTCTTACATTTGTGGAATGTCATTAAATCTCTGAAACAGTGGCGTCCTAATTCAGTCCTAAGGGATGCTATCTGCCATTTTGAAATTGCATTTCAAGACAGAAAAATAGGAACAGCGGATTGCAAAGCTAAGCTGAGCCAAAAGGAACAAGAGCAGCTTCCTAGAAATGGAGTGGAGTGAAAGTTATAAGTATCGACCAAAACAATTACTCAAGTAAAATAAAGATACCCCAAAAAAATACTTAAGTGCAGTAATCCAGTAAATGTACTTTGATACTTTCCACAACTGGTTTCTGGATGTGGTTTAGATGCAATAGCGGCATTCTGTATTCTCCAAATTGGATTTAGAAGCAGAACCTAAACAACACCAAGATACCTTATTTTAAAGAAAAGACCCAACTGACCTAACATCCCTTTCTGGGAGGACGTGTTACTTAGACTTCATGTCTGTTTAGCCTAAAAACAACACTGATAATAGGTGAAATATCAGCAGCAGCGGCATAGTTGTATCATCACTGACTGCGTCACTTTTCTTTACATGAAACTGGTCTTTATGTCGGTTTGATGAAAATACTAACAGTTCCAAACATCAGAGACTTTATACCCAACATCTTTAGGTCTCTGATAAAAAAAATAAAGTTACATAAGGGAGGGTTTCTATCCTCAGACTGTATCTCTGAAGACATTTTACCGCCTGGGGTCCGTTTCATGAAGCAGGTTCAACAAATTCAGATTGAAATCCACAGCTCTATAATTGATCTAGTCTAAAGTCAGGAACTGAGTTTTTCGGTTTCACAATGAGTTCATGAAAGATTGAACTAGGAATGAGTTCAATTAACTCTAAGTAGGTCCACTCAGAGTTTAACACGTGCACAACAAGTATGAAAAGCCATTATTAGTGGAGCACCGATTTGACTAGTCACCATGACAACAGGCCTCAGAAGGTGCCCTATTTCACACCACTGGAACTAGTTTTAAATGCAGTTCAATAAATAAATAAAAGAGGAGAATGTGTTTAAAAGACAGAGAAACAGCAGTACAGCTACAAAGAAGAGGAAGATGGCGAAGGAGAAGAGTTAGTGCATCAATTTATATGAAGTGGCTATGGCAGGCCGTTTTTACATTTATTAAAAGCACTCTCCTCTCTGTTGTTCCATTTGAAGATCAATAAAATAAAATTCTTCCTGATCTAAATCCCACTCCTAGACCTAACTGTAATAATATATTTTCTAAAGCACATTTTTGTAGCAGAAAAATAATTTTAGAAAGTAAAAAAATATATCATACCGGTAAGAATTAAGTTTTATATATTTAGAAATATTTACACATTTTAAGTGGCATTTATCAACTTGACTGAAAATGTATTTATATCTGAAAAACATTTTTTTGTCAAAATAATACAGATGCTTACCAGTAATATTAGGAATATGGAGATCTGAAGCTAATTTCTAGGCACCCAGAATTTTTATTCTAGATGCGGAATATGTAATTTCGTTTGAAATGGTCATTTTGACAAATATTTTTTTTTTTTTTCAGATATCAGGAATACATATTCAGTAAATCTAGTATATATGAAACGGCTTGCTATAAGAGTTGTTACCATGAAAATATTACGGCATTATTTCTTGAATGGTAGCAGATCAATGTATCTATTTATGTGAAATCTTCTGGCAGCAGGTGATGAAGTCTAAAGACTTTGTTCTAATATATAGAACCTGTGTATAGTCTCATGCATCCCTCCTCATGTTGATTCAGTCTTCTTTTACACAACATATCAGTGGCTGTTTGTAGCCGCTGTTTGGATGTTATCATCCCAATAAATGGAGTGAATCCTGATCGAAAAGTACTTCCTTCCCCTTGTGGAATTAATAAATCTATTTACGTGTAATCTGAAAATAATTTCAGTAATTCTTCATGTACTGTAAATTTAACTGAATAAAAATAAAATCAACCGCATCTCGCTCATATACAAACCAAGAACAAGTGATCTCATATCCTATCAACTGAGTTGTGTAATCCTCTCCCTATAAATATTTCATTCCCTGTGAAAAAATGCTGATCATTCTTTAATAAGATCCTCGTCAAACGGACATGCAATGTTTGATTTTAATACCTAATGTGTCTAATGAACCTAGTGAAAGATATTTAAATATATTTTTTATGCACAAAAATCTGACTATAACAGGAAATAAAACAGCGTAAAGAGAGCAGACCTTTAAAGTTTACTGAAGAAAACCTGCTCCCGACCAGCTTAGCTCTGGGGAGAATGTTACTACGGTGACTGAAGCAGAGGTTGAGGAAACTTTCTTTGTGAAATGGACAATTCATAGTTTCCCTGTTTTCAGGTTTAAACAACTTAGAGGTTTTGGTAAACCTGCTTCATTTAATTTCTCTAAAGCTTATAAATAAATAAAAACCTTAACAATGTACACTGTGAGTATGTGGAAACAATGAAACCGTCAGGGTTCCTCCCTCTGTTTGGGTATATTTTTAGTTTCTTTGTATTTGTTCTTGTTTTCAGTCGCTGTTTAGTTCTTGAGTTACCCTCGGTTGCCCCCTTGTGATTCCTTTTTTTCCCCTTGGCTTCCTTCTAGTTAGTCCTATCCACACCTGCTCAATATCAGCTCATTAGTCCCTCCTTTGTTGTGTTCCCCTTATATATACCACCTCTGCAGTCACTCAGTGCTGGGTTGTTGTTTTGTTATTTCCTCATCTCTGGATCCCCATGTGAGTTTTCCCTGAAGTATCTGATTTTTTTGGTTCCCAGTTATTTTTATTTTACCTCTGTCACCTTGGACTTCTAATGAAATATGCAAGACTCAACTCTGCCTCCTGATCTCTGCATTTGGGTCCTTAAAAAACTTCCATCTAACCATGACAGAAACAGCGACACAGTGGTTTGAGAAGAAGTAGAATTACAATACTTCATGCTCTACAAAAGATACACAGCCGAGAAACTTGGTGTATTTTACTTTTTTATACAGAGTATAAAAACAGTTTCTAATCAATCGCCTCATTACAGTTTATCACGTAGATAAAAAGGACAGGCATTCAGACACACAAAAATACTGTCATTTTGAATGATTTCAGTGGCCATTTAGCCCAACATGCATTAATCAGGACTGAGGTACCCAGAGAGAACACCTGCAAGTTTTCTGAAGGCTGTTCTGCAAAGTTACAGCATTAAAGCTTCTTCTTCTTATCTGTTAGGGGATTGCAGCATCACAGATGAAGATGGAGCTGCACACACGTCTGTGATGAAACCCTATTTTCAAATTGCTGATATGAGCCTTTCATGGTCAAACCATGGAAATCTAAGTCGCTGCTGCTAACCTAGTGACTTTGATGTCATATTTAGCAACTTTCAGACCTCTAGCCACTTTCTTTTATTTAAAGCGACTAGCAAAAAATCTAGCATCTATTTTCTGTGTTGTTAAAGACTGTTTCAACAACATAAACATTTATCCCTATACTGTAAGTTGGCTGTCTTCATTGAGCATTAAGTGAGGGAGCCTCATCAGGGAGCTTGATGAGCCAAAGTGATCATTTAAATCATACAAAACTACTTTTGGTTTTACATGTTCTTTCTGTCTAGCTGATTTTGATATCCCTCTTTACTATAGTTTTATCAAAGCTTTACCAAATATGCAAGCTTGCGGAGGACATCTTCTAGCAACTAAGAGTGACTTTTAGGATTATCAAAACCAACTTTTAATTTCAATTCTTTTTCAATTGTAATCTCAAGGCACTTTACAGTTCTCTAGATCATTGACGATTGATCCAAAGTTTTCTATCTAAGGAAAAACAGATTGCATCAAGACATTGACTCAAATACAGTCCCTCACACTAAGAATGCGTGTAGCAACAGTGGAGAGGAAAAACTCCCTTTTAGCAGTAAAAAACAACCAGCAGAACCCGACTCGGTGTGAGCGTCCGTCTGCCGAGGAGAAAGCTGCTAGAGTTCTTCTTGTCTTTCCTCTCCTTAATCTCTCTGGACACAGTAATTGAAAGAAGAAAAAAACACCACAAACATTTTTTTTTCCTCCACAAAGAATAGACAGGTATAAATGTGTTAAAAATAAAGCTATTGTCTGACATCTATAAGGAGTCTTGGCTCTTACTGCTATTACCTTTCAGCTGCCATGATTTTCACCATGATTGCTTAATGTCAATGTCGTCTCTAGATCTAACCCAATCAGCACAGAAAATAACGACAATAATGAAGATTTGAAATATGAATGTGTTTCTTACCCACCTAAAAACTGAAAGGCAGGAATTAATATAATGACTATGAACACATGTTAAAATTATTCATACAATACTCCTTCTACCCCCTGGAACACAGACAATGACAATCGATGCTTTCCACCTTTGAAAACACAGTAAGGGAAGAAAGAAACTAGTTCAAAATTATGTGAGCCATCGTTTGAAGCTCTAACAATTTTGGGAAGGCTGTCTAGTGGGTTAAGAGCATTTTTTATGGTGAATATTTACCATTTCTCTAAAAGTATATTTGTGAGGTCGGACAATGATGTCTGTAGAAGTTTCTTAGCTGTAGGCATCTGAAAAATTCAAATTCTCTTTTGATTTTATCGAATGTTTTAAATGTCTTGCCTTCCACTAGTGTGGCTTTAAAATAAATGGCTTCCTTCACACCCCTTTCAAACCACCTGTCTTCTTGGTCCTAAAAGTGAACATTCTGGATATCAAAAGAACGTTCTTGGTCCATAAGGTGTAGATTTACAGCTCAGTCTAGTCTGGAGGGAAGTTCTTGTCTTGGATGGGAAGCGAAACTCTTCAAACTTGGAAACAAAGTCTAGATGTAATGAAAACTATTTATAATGGATAAACAACTCCCTGTATCTTGGTATGGGATTAAAAGGAGATAGATCATTTTCCCATGACATGTCTTTTTCAATTTTTTATCGCAGTGATGCACAAAAATAATACAAGGTTAAGGGCTTTTTGAACTGTCAGAACTAGGTTTTTGACTTATCTAAACACCAGTGCTCATATTTACCAAGAATCCCCACAATTCCTTGCATTTTAAAATTGACCTTCATTCACCATTTCTCTACCATAGCTGAGAGGGACCACAATGGCAGACCATAGCAACGTCTTTGCTGCTGTGGAAGTTCAGCCATCTACTGAAAAATGTTATGTAAGCTACCTTAAATAGCAATTGCAGATACTCTGAAACGTTTTTTTATTCTATATTCTATGATTAGGAAATAAAAATAATGTAGGTGATCCTAATCAATCTAAAACAGGAAAAGTGGAATCTGAATGAATGTCAGACAGTGAGAACCAAATGTGTCTTTTTGTGCAGTGTTTCTAAAAATCAGATTCTAACAGTGTCTCTCTGAGATGTTTATATCTGTAATGTACCATTGTGTAATACAGCCACATTTAAATGTCTTAACATGGAATTGTGATTATCACAAAATGCTGTTTTAGTGATGTGACCAATGTCCCAAAATTCCCTGTTTAATATCAGAGCTGTTTAACTTGAGCTTTTACATCATGTTTTCAGTTAAAGTAAAGGGGAAGTTTAAAAGATCACATTAGATGTTTTATTAAAGTTATCCAACTCTTCCTTTATTTCAATCTTATTAATTATTTTGGTTTTAAAAGCACGGAAGCGCTGATCTAACATGACTACATATTTAAAATAAAATCTGATGCATTTGATTTATAGCAATGAAAGTGTAATCTCTTTCTAATCATTCTGGCTAATAGAGTCTGTCAGCATCTTTTCCTCACATTAGCTTCAGATCTCCAGAGAGGTACGGGTCGAGCACACAGAGAGAGCGGATCATCTCTGAACTTGCAGCTTCACCTTTATTCCTCACGGTGTCGACTAAAACTCGAGCTTTGTCTCTTTTGGTCCTTCCTGCCTCTACATCTTCCCTCTCAGAATCGTTGAGTACCTTTTTCTCCAGCATTTTGTCCTGCAGCTTCTTCAGAACAGATTCTGATATCCTGTCAATAAAGCTGCTCCTTATCTCCTCCAGTAGCTCCTTTGGACTGAGGTTCTGTCGGGTCGGTCCATAGGATCTTCTCACTCTGGCAGTAGAAAAACAAACCCATCTCTCCCAGACGCTGCTGGAGCTGCTGTCCCTCAGAAACAGTTTGATGCGGCTCCTCATTTCCTTATAAACCACCTGGAATGTTGGGAAGTAGTTGTCATAGGATTCTGGATCAAACTCACCTTCTGTGGGCTGAACAAGAACCAGTTCCTCTCCAGGACAGGTGGACAGAGTATAGAGTTGCTTCGGCTGCAGTTTACAGTGTGGAGGCGTCTCTAGAAATACTTCATTCTCATCTAATTTCTTCCTAAAACGTAACACCTTTTCAAGAACAATGTTTTTGGGCAGCATCAGAACATTAATCAGGTGATCAGACTCAGGATCTAGATGCTTGTGGAACAGCAGAACCAAAGCTTGGACCAGGTCCGGAGGAGAATCTTCATCCTTGATGTTGCCAAAAGGAGAAAACCCTGTGATGTTGATGACAACATGAGTTTCTGTGATCATCACAGGTCTGATAAAATCGATTCCTTCATCATGCATGTGAGCGACTGACAGGAAGTTACATCCGCCTGTGGAGCGGATCTCACAGTGAGGGAGATGAAGCTGAGCCACAGACTGCTGCTGACAGCTGATGTCAAACAGAGGTCCTGCAGGCTTCTTGCCATGTTGGCTCAGTAATCTTCTGTCCCAAGAAACAATCCTGTAGGACACGTCTCCTTCTCCCTTCATGTCAAACACCAGGCCGCTCTCTCTGCACTGGTACAGGCCTGGACTGGAACACCGGAACCAGTAGATTCCATCTCCTTCATCATCAGTGAAATCTGGAGTAAACTCCTTAAAGCTGCTTTGGAGCTTCATGGTGGGTAAACTTGGAGATCGGGGGAAGTTGCTGATGTCTGCAGGAGGTTCCTGACTCAATGAAGGACAGCTATGAGACAAACAGGAGGGGATTTTTTCCCTCTCACACAATGTGAAGTTTTCCACCGTTTCATGAAGTATATAATGTTGAGGTGCATTTATATTAGACATGTAACAGGTCACTTCTTCCCGTAGAAGAGTTCGGTTGACATCTGGTTCACTGTGTGACCCATAAGAAAATAGATAATCAGATCCAAGATCAGGTGCAAACAGCTCGTAAGATGAATTATCGTAATCTTCTTCACTATCTGCTGCGATGGACTGGCGACCTGTCCAGGATGTACCCCTGGCTATTGACAGCTGGCGATAGTCACCAGCATCCTTCGCGTCCCCAATTGGGACAATATGATGGATGGATGGATCCTTACTATGTGTTTCAATAAAAGTGTCTTCTTGTGCTCCTGTTTGGGAGCAACAGAACCAGGAAAACCTATTACCACATTTTGGTTTGCCTTTATTTTTAGCCATTCTTGCTTTCTTTCAAAAACCAATGAGTGAAACCCGGTGGTTTAAAATGAGATTTTCTTTCTTTGTTCTTCCTCTGATGATAAACCTGGGGAAAAAGAAAACCAAGATATAGGTGATCTTTGTTCAAGTGAATGCCTCCATTCTGTTATTTCCACATCTAGAAGTATATAAAAAGATATATTGATATATAAACTTCTACTTTTTAAATTAAAGTTAAAACAGGCAGATTATTTTAGAGAACATCAGATTTTGGAATTATAATTTTCTTTCCCTCTTATTAATTCACTTAAACTCTTTTTGTCCAACTTTTTCCATTAATATTCTGTAATGTTTGTTTTCAAATAAAGTTATGAATATTCTAATTAAGATATATTTTAGTTTTAAAGATATGTCTGTTTCTTAAATTCCATTATACTGATCTGTGTGACAAAAAGATATTCATAAAAAGACCGATAGATTCAAGTTTTTAAGAGCTTTTCAAATATAAACGTTTTCTGAAATAAATTTCTTACGTTTAGGATATTTTTCTACTGAAATGTTCAGAATGCATCAATCTCATGACCAGACAGTTTATAGAAGAGAGCAGACAAAATCTTAGGCAAATATGAAGTTCTATTTTGGATCGATCTATAGATTTATGTGTTGGCCATTCATCAGTTTCTTGATTCATGGACATTTTCACCGAATTCTTCTTTTTGTTCTTTTGCTTGTCTCAGCTCAAATTTTACTGCTAAACATATTGGAAATAAAGGTGTATTTACGCTGAAAAAAATAAAGCAACAGCTTTTGGCATTTACTTAAAGGGGTCATAGAATGGAAAACAGAGTTTTCATTGTCATAGTTGAATTACAATAGTTCAGTGGGTGAAATGGACGGACAGAGAAGATCAAACACCATCGACACCTTCTTTCTCTGCAAATCTCTATGATTCTAAACTTCCACCAAAAAATGGGCTCTGTGGCTGGTACGGGAACCCCGGGGCAGAGAGTTTCAGTCTGGGTGTCCGCGATTTGGTGGTGTTGGTTAGAGGACCCAAATGCAGAGACAGAGGATTGGTTGAGATGAATTAAGTCATTTAATAGGTAAACAGGCTTTGAGGCACGGGTCAAAAATCCAACAAAAATATCTTAAGAACCAGAATCTAGGAGACATCAGGGAAAAAGCAAAAACTAAGAACCAGGAAGAGACAAGGAAGGGACGACAGACAGGGAGCTGACTAGAGGTTTGATGAGATGTAAGGCGAGGATCCAGCAAACAGAGCTTGAAGAGGGAGGGCTTTTTAAAGGGGACAGAGACAAAGAGAGAGCTGGCGAGAGGAAAGGCAATTGCAACAGGTGCTGGCAGGACAGAAAACAGCAAGGGAGGACAGAGCAGAAAACAGAGACTGCAGGGATAGAGGGACACAGAGGGCAGCAGAGGACAACAAATGGAAAAAACTTGGAGGACAGGAACTAAAAGAAAACAACAAAATAATAAAAAGGCAGCTTAGACACTAAAACAAGGAGCAAAAGTAAGACTGAATTCTCTAAATAAACATAACAAAACCAAGACTGTGACACTGGGACTCTCTGTCTCTGAGGGCTCAAAGAACAGCAAATATGCCATTTTCAGCCCAACCAATGTTACACACCCTATTCAGGAGACCTTAAGGACCAGCACTAAATACCCAATAGAATCATTCTATTCAAATTGTTTACTGTTAGCAGAGTGTGACATAAAAATTGTGTTAAAGTAACTAAATATGATTAAGTAAATGCCAAAAGCATTTGCCTTATTTTTTTCAGTGTTGCTTCACATGCTGTTCACACTGACTATCATGTTAGTGCCTTATTGCAAAACCCACTACGATCAGCTGTTAATGTTTGGTTAATCTGTTCTCATGTGTTGCACAGAAGGCAGAGAATTTTTGCATCTCTGCCTGCTCAGATGGATTTCTCCCTCGTTCCTCGCTTGCTTAAATTATTCTTCATTTTTAACCTTCTCATCTCTTGGCCAAAGTGACAGAAAGTTAGACAGGACTATTTTTTCATGGATTCTGTCACAGATAAGTGGAGACAATTGGGTGAAGACCAGAGACCAGGAGGCTGAGGTGAGTCTTGCTAATTTAATGAGGCAACCGAGATAAAAAAAATCCAAAAATCCAAAGAACCAAAAACCAAAACATCTGGGAAAACTCATGTGGGGAACCAGGGACGATGAAGCAACAAAACAACAAACCAGCACTGAGTGGTGGCAGAGGTGGTGTATGTATTGGAAGACTGAACCAAGATGCTAATCCGCAGATTGGGAGCAGGTGTGGGCAAGACCAACTTGAAAGAAGCACAGGGGAAAGTAAACAAGCACAAGGGGGCAACAGAGGATGACTAAAGAACTCAGCACTGGTAGAAATCAACTACAAAGACACAGAACACAAAGAAAATAAAAATAAACTTAAACAGAGGGCAGAACTCTGACAGATTCTCAAGGACATGTAAGCGCAAAATGCCTCCCTTCACCCCACAGGAGATTGACAAGTTTCTACAGTGGATGGCTGTCTTGGAAATGAAGATTAACTGACTGTAAGTCAATGTGGAAGTGAATGCTGGTCATGGAATTGATACGGCCCTGCCAGAGTCTCAAAACTCTGAGATAACCCCACTAGTTGTTTTAAAAAGCAACTCATCAGAATGACAAATAACCAACAGAAATTAGAAAGAAGGTGCTGCTTTTAATGACAATAACCAGACTGGCATTCACTGCTGGGTAACGCTTGGAGAAAAGCCAAACACAAAAAAATCTAATCCAGATCTCAAAAGCCATCAGACAGAACAAACACCACATTTATTTAACAAAACCAAGACTCCAGAGAGAAACATGTCTTCCATGTCTTTCAACTGGAGCAAAAATTTGTTGAATGTTGGCTGTCCCATTCTTTTTCCGAAATCTCAAAGAGGATCACGAAGATCAGATTAAACCTCACCTTGAAGAACTTAATCATTCACACTGGAGCACTGAAAAATGTTGCTAAGAGGCAGTCAGAAATATTAAAGATTTGTCTGCTTAACACTGCAGAACAGGTTTTGCCTGTTTCAGAGTCTGATTTGATTCAAATCATGAACACGTTCCTCATCTCTAGTATTTTCCAACGAGCCTTAAAAACAGCAATTATCAATACATTGTTGAAAAAGAGAAGCTTGGACAATTGGTCCTTCAGAACTACAGACCCGTCTCAAACCTTTCAACTTCACCAGTAAGTTGAAAAAGTTGACTTTCAAGAGTTAAATGCCTTCATAACAATGTCAAGCAGATGTGATGTCTTCCAGTCAGGTTTCCATGACAACCACAGTCAAGCGCCTGCCCTGATTAAGGTGTTCAATGACATTCGTATAAATTCTAACTTTAGAAGAACCACTGTGCTGGTATTGATGGACCTTACTGCAGTGTTTGATGCTGTTGATCACTCAATTTTATTAGAGCGTCTGAAAATCTAGGTCAGCCTTTCTGAATTTTTGAGTACTGGAATGGTTTAAATCCTGCCGTGAGGATAAAGGACTGGCTATACTCCCCACAGCAGTGTGTGGCAGTGCACAGGTATGATGCAGATATTTTTGATTTATGCCCAATTTGAAGCGTGGTCCTGCGCTATGTTATTCCACACCACAACGCCAAGAGGGAGAATCATGAACTAGCTGTTGGTCTAGATATATGCGCTGAGGCGGTGAGGAAGTGGAGGCACAAAGTTTGTGTGGCGTTGGAGGGTGAAAAAGAACAGGGATCCAGGTGGAAAAAGGGTCCGCAGCATTTTCGCACACCTCGCTCTTTTATCTTGTCCAACTTCAAGAGTCGGTTTTCCACAATGGCGGTCATACAAACAAAACAAGCATTGTTAAGGTACCAAACAGGAAATGCAGATAGTTAGATGTAGATTTGACCAATCAGAGACACCTCCTGTCTGCAGCACTGTCTGCGGTCACCTACAATTTTGGAGAGGTGCACCAAGAGTGTCTCTGCGGAAGGTGCTGAGGGCACATTGATTGTTCAATGCCACACACGCTGCGCAGGCGAACTGGTTTTCTGAATATAAATCAGGCTTAAGGACTTTTATGTTTCAGTAGGGAACTTTAAACCAGAGACCAGAAAAATCACATGAGAGGTTCCTCAAGGCACCATTCTGGGGCCCTTCCTATTTAACTTCTACATGCTCCCTTTAGCTCAGATTATAGCAGACAACAAGATCAGTTACATAACTATGCAGACGACACACAGCTTTACATCAAAATATCACCAGGTGACTATGAACCCATCAGAGGGTTGGCTAGATGCTTAGATCAATATGTGGATGCAACATAACTTTCTACAACTGAATAAAAACAAAACTGAGGTAACAATTTTTAGACCAAAGGAGGAGAGAGCCAGAGTTAGCTCACAGCTTCAGCTACTAAAGCTAGAAACCACTGATTATGTACAAAATCTTGGTGTCTCTATTGACTCAGACCTGAAACCTTCAGAGATGCATAAAGGCAGGTACTAAGACAGCCTTTTATCACCCAAAGAACATTTCCAGGAGTAAAGGACAGATTTTCAATCTAGAAAAACTCATTCACACATTTATCTCTAGAAGAATTGATGGCTGCAAAAGTGTCAGCATAGATTTGCCTTAAAAGTCCATCAGACAGCTGTAACTGATCCAAAACTCTGCTGCCCGTGTTCTGCCTAGAACTGTGAAAGTAGAGCACATCCGCCTGTTTCTAAAGTCCTTCCACAGGCTCCCTGTAGCTCAGAGAATAGACCTTATAATCCTTCTGTTAGCCTAGAAATCACTGAATAGATCAGCACCTCAATAATAACAGATCAAATATCAGTGTATCAACCTCCCAGAGCAGTTCTAGTTCTTCTAGTTCTAGTCTACTCTGTTCACCCAGAACTAGAACCAAACATGGAGAAGCAGCATTTAGTTCTAGGAGGTAAAAGTTAAAAACCTGTTTGTTTAGAGCTGCCTTTGACTGTTGATTATTAGTTTAAGGTTATGGTCAAACTGTTTTTTTTTTTTGTTTTACACATGTTTTATTTTTTATTTTTATTTTTTATCTTTGTTTGCTTTTATTCTGCTTTTATTTTTCTTCTATTTTATCATCTAATTCAGGGGTCGGCAACCCAAACTGCTCAAAGAGACATATTGGACCAAAAAAACAAAACAAAACAAAAAACAAATCTGCCTGGAGCCGCAAAATGTAAAACTCGTATATAAGCCTTATATGACAACACAGACAAATTGGCCCTACATGGCAAATCTGATTTCTGTGCTGAAACATGTTGAAGGCAGCCATCAATGCGCACAGATGAACACTTTCAGTTGAGATCATTTCCTCACATCAATGCTGCATTATGTCAGGAATTTACGATGGTTGACTGGTAAATGTTGAAACACCATATAAACGGCATTTATGTAGTCTGATAAAAATCATATTGGTCTAAAGTTTAGAGACACTTGTCTTTCAATGGCTTTTAATTCCTTTTATTACTTCCTACCTTGTAAATATTGAAAGCAAAGGCATCCAAACTATGAAGGAAAGGTATGCCAAGCTGCAAACAAGAAAATTATTTATTTAATTTAGATTTTATTATATAATACCCCTCTTGCCTCCTCCCCCTCTCTACTCTTGATTGATTCAATTTATTAACAAATCTTTCAACTGGTTCCACAGTTTTTAAGCCTTGATCCGGACAAGCTTTAATAAGTTTATCTAGCAGCAAATTGTTTCAGTCTTTTATGATTTCTGAGGTTTCTTACTGGATTCTCTCTCTTTTAAATCAAATTATGAACAATTTACATTTAAGGCAACATAAAAAATATCATCAGTTATCAGTCAGTACTCACCTTACATAGAAGACATGCTGAGCCAGCTTCTGTCTTCCTGTTTTGCACAAACCAACAGCAAAAAGTTTTATTGGGTGGAGTTAGTTGATGTCACTCTTGTTATTTTCTCTTCTAAAAAAAGTCACATTCATGTGAATATGAAAAGGGGGAACCTTAATAGTTTATAGTTTTACTGCTCGCTTCTCCTTTTACTTCTCCGGTGAAAGGAGAAGCAAGCAGTAGATTCCAAAGTAGATGCACCTTATTTTTGGTAGGTAAATGTTAGTAGCAGTAAGCATATCAAGATAGTTGGCTGCCTCCTCTGCTGAAGAAATGAAATGGCCAGAACCTGGATGGAGGAGGATGCCTCTTCCAAGCTGAAGGGTCCAGCCTCAGACTAACAAGAGCTCATTACACGTTCATACTGGGGCTTCGTCATAGCTGCTGTACTGCATATAAAAACCCATAAATCCCCACAGTTGATTAAAACACAAATGTTTTTACTTTTTTTATTTTCAGCATAGATGCGCAGAACAACTGAAACTAGTTCTGCTAATACTGCAATACAGATGGGAACAACTGGGATGCATTTTTTTTCCTCCTGAAAGAAACAGGTGAGTCGCGCTGTAATTTCAGTGAACAGACATTTTTTGTAGACTCAGTCTCACCTCGATCCTCCCCTATGTTTAAAACGATGCTTCCTACAACGGTTTCTGCTTCATTACTGAGCTCACAGGTATGCATTCCTTGTTGTTGTGTAGATAAATCCTTAAGGCTAAGACTGCCAGACTTTTTTACAACCTTCACATGAAGTTTCCACACCTCTTACACCTTTACTCTGCTCTGGCTGGTTCACAATAATCTGACTGAGGTTAAATTTCCAAATAAGATTTGTTACAGAAACATTGGAGTCAGAGCAGTAGAGGGATGTTTGTCTGCAGGAGCCGATCACTCCTGGAATTAGAGCAAAGGGTTAAAAAATACCTTATTCATCAAAAATCATCGACATCTGATGCAGAAGTGGAACAGGTTTATACCACAGTACACAACACATGGTGCAATGCAAGTGGTGTGAAAAAACTACTATGCACCACCTTTCATCAAACTCGAAACCACGCCCACATTCCAAAGTGACAGCCGGAAGTCCCGCCTTAATTAAACCGAAGTCCCGCCTTAATTAAACCGGAGAGTCCCGCCTGAATTAATATAAAATTAATAAGTAAAATTGTTATAAAATTGTTATAAAATTTATATAAAATTGATATAAAATTGATATAAAATTAATATAAAATTGAATAAAAAAATAATAAAAAAATGAATAATTAAAATAATTATTATAAAATTTATAAAAATGCATATAAAAAATTAACTATGTTATTTTAATAACGGTTATGATGATTAAATGATTATTTTAATT
>JAGKQL010000056.1:2200044-2224102 GCA_018398635.1 Cyprinodon brontotheroides | reverse complement strand
AAATCAGCTGTGGTGGAGCAAGGAAACCTCTAAAACCTGCAGGACAGGGGGCCTCCAGGACCGAGGTTGGGGATGCCTGGCGTAGGGTATAGATCTTATAAAAGCCTAACTGCAGTCAGACAGTAATGGCGATCTCTACTGTCACTAGTTTGTCAGCTCTATGCCGCCGTAACTCAAAGATGTCTGCCTCCATAAATGTGAGACCCGCTCTTATGTAATTATAATAGTAATTTCTATGGTGATGCAAACTTAAAGCTGGAGATTTTCAGTTTGAAGATGATAACAAATAACCTACTTATGTATAATATATTACATTACCGTCAGTAAGCCCCTTTAAATATTACACACTGGAGCTTTCATTTCAAATTTAGCATACACAGATTTACTGTGGGTATTTAAAAATTCAGTTTCTGATGGCACAAGTTTCTGTCCATACTTCCTACCTCCAGCAGCTCATTCAAAAGCTGCAGCGTCTGCAACAAGCATTTCTCAGCGCCCTCCACAGGCGAGCTCAGCCACTGCACCAGAGCCAGACCGCACACTGGTTTCCGTCCTCCGGCTCCCTCTCCATGAGCTGCAACTCTGAGTTTGGGTCTGGCCGGTCTGAAAACCACATCGCAGAGCTGCGAGCGCAGACCTGGAACACAGCACATGGCCAGGAGGAGCTCCAGCACCTGCAGCAGGAAAACAGGTCGACATCAGATTTAAACGGCAGCAAGAGTTTAAGTGAAACGGTCCTTTACTTTTTGCAATATGATAGACAGGGAATATATCTGTGTTGTTTCTTTAAGGCATGTGAGTAAAACTAGCAGCAGTTCAGCGACAGGATGAATGAAAGGTAGCCGGCGCTGGCTGATGACATCATACACACTCCGCTTTGTTTAAAAAAATATAAAAATGTAAAAAATATAACCGCGGATGTCTGGGCGACAGTGATTCGCCTACATGTTATGAATGCTGGCGTACCATAAAGAATAAATTACGACCGGTTCAGTTTGTTCCTTCAACTCGTTGCCCATAGACTTTTTTAGAGACGATGGGCAACGAGTTATGCCCAATAACTCGTTGCCCATCGTTGTTCAGTTGCCCAATTTGGCAAAACAAAAAGAAATTTCGTTTGGAAACAGCTCACTGGACAATTTCATCTTTTAAAAGTGCAGCCTTGAAAAATAGTAAAAAGGACTGTAAATGATAAAATATAATAATAAAATACAATACAATATAGGAAGACATAGGTATAGGAAGGCGTTACTTGGATATAACCTAACGGAATATTTTCAGAACAGCTCCAAATGACACAGAACTAATATGGGTGAGTAGAACATGATCTAATAACGTAAAATCAAGGGGCCAATGTAAAAAAAAACTGTTCCCATTTAAAAGTCTTCTTCCAGAGCCCAGTGCTGCAGGACTTTACTGCAACATTTGCATGAAAAATATCTTACTTCTGCAATAATGCATAGATGTAGGAGCTAGCTGCAACTCTCTTATCTCCTGTGTGACAGCAGGCCCACTTTGATCGTATTACCACCACCTAAAGGGTTGGAGGGAGAAAACTAATGTCTTACTCTTGTTAAATGTATTGTGACTAAAAACTGAAAGCCTCTGTGATTTGAGAATTGTATTTTTCTTAAATGCAATGATATTGCAAATGCAATTAATTGCCCAGCCCTTAACTCTTATTCTTCCTTTGTCTCCTCTGTAGCAGATGCCATCACCTAGTGTATGTCTGTCTCCCTCCCACAGTCAAGCAATATTCAATAGTAATAGATAAATTACACATCTTGTTAATGTTTTTAATTATGACCAATATTCAAAAATAAATCATTTGGTATTTAGTAGCAGGATGGAGAGAGAGCTGGGACCTTAAGATAACCCAACAGCCTGTTGTGGAAACGGGGAATCAGGGAAAGAATAGACCGTTTCTCTGGAGTTTTAGACCCGCTGATTTATACTCAGAAACCAGGTCGTCTGCGTGTGTCGCAGTGAACGAAGATATGCCTCCGCCCCTTCAGCAGACACTCAGGTACTCCTCCCCAAAACTGTAGGTGACCGCAGACAGGAGGCCTCTGATTGGTCAAATCTACATCCGCTGTACACTATGCGTATTTCCTGTTTGGTACCTTAACGGCTTGTTTTGTTTGTATGACCGCCATTTTGGAAAGAGAGACCTCGTGAAGTTGGACCAGCTAGAAGAGCGAGTGATGTGCCAGAATCGCTGGGACCCTTTTTCCACCTGGATCCTCTCTCTTTTCCCCTCCATTTTCGCTATCAAATTAGCCCCCATTTACTTCCTCTCCGCCTCGGCTGTATCCAGACCCACAGCTAGTTCATGATTGTCCCTCTTGAGTTGTGGCGTGAAATAACAGCGCAGGCATAAATAATATTACAATATTGGGCATAAATCAAAAATATTTGCAACAAGCTCACAGCGACACAAATATTAAGAGGCTCAGATAGAGATAAAGTTGGAGAACTAAGCTCTAATGATGGACGTTTGTTTTGGAGTTACGGGCATAGTTGATTAATTAATACCTGCAAACATAAGTGTAGAGTCCAGCTCATAGGCGGTAATATTAAAAAGACTGAGAGCAACTTCATGCTTTAGCTGGCGGTCGGATGGAAGGCTAGCTTGCCAGACTCAAAAGTCGTACTTTACATAATCGCCATAGTGGTGTTCTGTGAGGTAGCAAGGATAGTCAGAACCTTTGCTTCAAAACAGCATCTTTTCTCCTTCCTACTGCTGGAACCACACGCTGAACGGGCTCAAAAGCATAAGCAATGGGATTTAGACGCTTCAGTGTCCTTTTAGCTTCGTCGTCCATCATCACCAAATGTTTTAAGTGTTTTATGGTTGTGATGTATCACATCCAATGTATACAATTGCTAGCTAAATCATAGACGAACCCCGTAACATCACCGTTTGAGGTACTGCAATACGGCGGGACCATTGCCAAAAAATTATAAAACAAAGTATGAATTTTTTTTCTTTTACATTTATATTTTTCACATTTGTTATGTAACTATTGATAATAGTAAGACACAATCTCCTGAATTCAGTGTCGTTTGGTTGAACATTTCATTTCCCCTTTAAAATTGTCTTTCCATTTGGCACGTAAGAGATGACTGGAGCTTAATCAGGCTTTTAGCCTCCCACAGTCGTCACTCCAACGGTTACAGTTGGTACAGAATGCAGCAGCTCGTCTCCTCTCTGGCTCATCCAGGCAAAGCCACATCACTCCCATCCTCTCCTCCCTGCACTGGCTCCTGGTCCGTTTTTGGATCGATTTTAAAGTTTTAACATTTGTTTTTAAAGCCCTTCATGGTCTCGCTCCCAGCAGAGCTCTCTGGTCTGCTGATCAAATGGTTCTGGACGTCCCTAGGTCCAGTTATAAACAGTGGGGCGATCATTCCTTTGTGGTTACCGTACCTAAACTGTGGAACAACCTGTCGCTCGGTCTGCGGGTTCTCAATGATCTGCACCTTTTTAAGTCCAGATCAAAGACTCATTTTTTAAACTGGCTTTTAATACCTCGGACACATTGTTTTATGTCTATGATTTTAGGTTGTTTTTTTGTCTTGTGCAATGTTTTTACAATCCTTCTTTCAGAAGCACTTTCTGGTTATTTCCTGGTCATTTTGTAAAGTGCTATATAAATAAACCTCATTATGATTTGTTGTTGTTATAACATATTATATTCTTTAACTAGGGCTGCAACAACGAACTCGTTGATAAAAATCGACTTTGGTTGAACATTTAATTTCCGCTTTAAAATTGAATTTCCATTTGGCACGTAAGAGATGACTGGAGCTTAATCAGGCTTTTAGCCTCCCACAGTCGTCACTCCAACGGTTACAGTTGGTACAGAATCCAGCAGCTAGTCGTCTCTCTGGCTCATCCAGGCAAAGCCACATCACTCCCATCCTCTCCTCCCTGCACTGGCTCCCGGTCCGTTTTTGGATCGATTTTAAAGTTTTAAGCATTTGTTTTTAAAGCCCTTCATGGTCTCGCTCCCAGCAGAGCTCTCTGGTCTGCTGATTAAATGGTTCTGGACGTCCCTAGATCTGGGTATAAATAGTGGGGCGATCATTCCTTGAAATCAAAGACTCATTTTTTAAACTGGCTTTTAATACCTCGGACACATTGTTTTATGTCTATAATTTTAGGTTGTTTTTTTTTGTCTTTTGCAATGTTTTTATCTTTCTGTGAAGCACTTTGGTCTTCCTGGTCATTTTGTAAAGTGCTATATAAATAAACCTCGATTTGATTTGTTGTTGTTATAACATCTAATATCTTTACTAGGGCTGCAACAACAAATTGTTAAAATGATAAAAATGGACTTTTAAAGCGTGGCAACAGACGTTCATCATCGTTAGTTGTGTCTCAGGTAGCGTCATCTGATGCTTTCCTTGCGGTAGTGTTAGTAGGTTACAGACCCTGTTCTCCTTGGCTACTTATCTCACTTCTGCAATTTCAGAGCTGCAGATTGCAAATGAAGCAATTGCGGCGCGAATATTGACTTTATAAATAAATAGCCTAATTTGCAAGTGTATGAACATGGCAAGACTTTTAAAGTTTACAAATGAACATGGCGACTGAACCACCAAAGTAAAAGAAGATCCTGCAATTGAATGGAAGTAAAAGCAGAATGGAAAATCCAGCAAGATCAGTAATATGTCATATGTCTCATTATCTGGGTGACATTCCCATGTTTGTATATCTGGTTTTAAAGTGGAAGCGTATGCGTTAGTTTCTCAGGTACCCCATCTGATGCTTTCCTTACGGTGTTAGTAGGTTACAGATTTATAATTTGGCTACTTATTTTACTTTTAATTTCATTTCTATGGCTTAAGCAGCATTTATATTTTCTTTATAAATAAATTAACTTGCAAATTATGCTATACAAGGCTTTTTGTTTAAATCTTCTGGCAAAAATCTTCTAGTAAAAAATCCTGCATTTGTTGAAATGGGGGGACTATTGTTTGAACCTTTTTTTTTTTTTTTTGAGCCCTTAGAGGCTTTAAAAAACAAAATGCTCGTGTCATTTTTGCAGCTTTATATGAAACAAAGTAGCCTATATTTTGTGGATGTACAGCTACATTTCTCATGTAAGTTTGCGTAGTTTTAACACAAACATTTATTTTTCATATTGCACCAGTACAGTTAATGAGCAACCTGTACTTGTGTGTTTGTTTGTTCTGTCTAAAATGTTTATTTTGGAATAAAGAGGTTAATATAAAAAAATATTTTTGTCTGATTCATTGATTAATCGAAAAAATAATCGCCGATTCATCGATTTTTTGAAAATAATCGTTAGTTGCAGTCCTAATCTTTACAAACAATTAATTGACGGGAACAAGCATTAGGGGTGTAAATAATAATCGCTTTTGTATCGATGCATCGGTCCAAAAGCCGGCGATCCATGCATCGACACATCGTCCACAATAATCACTAATGTTTTTTTTTTCCTCCGTCTATTTTTATCCATTTTTGCTCCTGGGTAATTCTCTTCCTCCTGTGCTGCTGTGGCGCTTAAACCTATTTTGCCCTCCTACCTCGCTTCCTGGTTATACTCTTACAGCAGTGTGTTGCAGTAAGACACAGACAATTTTAAATTATGCTCAATATTGAAGCGTGGTCTGAGCTACACGCTGTGGGTCTAGATAATGGCCGAGGAGGCTGGTAGGAAGTGGGGGGCGAGTTTAGTCGACAACGGAGGGACATGAGGGCCAAAAGGAGCGCGGAGATCCAGGTGGAAAAAAAGGGTCCCAGCGTTCTCGCGGCACCTTCTAGCTGGTCTAAACTTCACGAGGTGCTGTTTTCAAACTTCAGGTCACAAAACAAAACAAGCCGCCTCCCTGTCTGTGGGTCAGCTACACAATTTGGGAGAGGAGCAGGGGAGCGCCTCTGTGGAGGGGGGACGCCTGTCGGTATTGCATTGCACTTCTGTTATTTGCTGTTGTTTCTAAAAAAAAAAATGCATAACGATATTACAGCTTTCATTGATTTATTTCAAACTTGAAACTTTGTTAAGCCTTTAAGGTCTAAAAACAAATTTTTAAAAAATTAATCGATTAATCGAATCGAATCGTGGGGCATTCTTGAGTATCGAAAATAATCGAATCGCTGGGTCAGGAAATCGATACTGAATCGAATCGCCATGATGGGTGTGATTTACACCCCTAACAAGCATGTTTTGCTGTTTGGAAACAAGTAAGCTTGGAACTTTGAAAAGTTTAGGAAAACTCATCGAATGCCTGATAACCAGGGGATTATTTTGGATGTTTGTTTGCTCTTTGGGACAATACTGTCCGTTAGTGATGGAATCATGAGGCGGCATGAAGCGTTCAACACATTTGCAAATTGTATTGATATTGTGTCGATACTGTGGCAGTGAATACTGACACCTGCTGGACAGTTAATATTCCTGCAGGCAGCCTCTTTGACAGACTAAACTCATACCATGGCTTATAATATGATTTAAGCCGTTGATTTTTATATGTATTTTATATCTATAGTTTGAATTGAAAATATGTTAGTTGTTCGAGCATAAAAGGGGAAAATTGAAGTGAACATTTGAATAAGGATGTTTGTGGACTAAGATTTATTTGTTTAATTTTTCTTCAACATAACTGATGAGGAGTTTATGAATTTGGGGAAAATGAAAAGAGGAAAAAATGATAGAACCACAGAGAGAGAAATCTTCAGCTTCTTCAAGAGCAATCAGGTAAGAAATGTGACTTGAATAAAAGTTAGTGTTAAAGATTAACAACATTGAATTAGTAATCACTGGTTTCAACCTGGAATTACTGGAAATCTCCTGCAATATTAACTTAAAGTTAGGTATCACTTTAGAACTCTTATTTTCTTTCAAAATGTACTAAAAAGAATTTCATTCCAACTCTTACAGTTAACAATTCGAAGACCAGCAGGGATTAGAACCCAAATTAGCCTTCCCATGTCTACTGTTCCCTACCAGGAAGGACAGTTGTCATTCAATCCTACGAAGCTTGCGCTGCCGTGCAAAGCCTAAAGTTGTGGTACACCAAGGTGTACAGCCTATCAAATATTCCTAGCTAAAGGCCTGTGCTTAATAATTGTCTTTAATAGGTCTCTCCCACAGCACTACATCTTGGACTTTTCTTTCTTGCTTTTTTGAACAACTACACTGGGAGTTAAACGCTCGATTGACTTCATCGCTTTGGCTTATTGACTGATTGTTTCCATGCACAGTGACATAATCCCAGTTACATGTTGTTATGGTAAATATACACAGAAAGGCTAGAAATAGTACAACAGTAGGATGCTGTAATTTGACATAATAACTTGTCGTGGAACCAGCGAAAGGTATTGATGTATAAAGAAAAATAAATTAACGTGACAGCAACAACAGTATAACAAAACAGAGCTCAAACACAAAAAAGTGTTGATACCCTTAAAACTGGATTAATAAATTTGGGATCCAATATTTCCTGATTTTTCACTGGACAGGAGCTCCCCGGTCGCCTCTACTAAGCTTTCATTTAACCACCGGTAGCTTTAGCCGACATTTACAGGCCCAAATATGATTGCCTGTCATAAATTACCTCTCGTCTTTAAATAACTTGAAAGTTTTCCCTATTCCTAAAATGTTTTTATCATACTTCCTTTCAATTTATTTTTCATTTCTATCCTGCTTCCTTTTCAGTTTTTGTTTCGTTTTTTTTGGGATATGAGTATTTACCCATAATTTGAGTAAAAATAAAATGTTTTGCTAATGGAATGAGTATATTTCCTCCTAAAATCAGACATTTAGATAACATGCACCTAAAATAAGACAATGCAATTGTTTTTTTCTTATTAAATTTTAAATATAAATCTTCTTGCTCCATTGACAAAGTGTCTCTCTTCCCTCCTCAAATGAAGAAAAAATGACTTCTTTAGATTTCAGTTTTTTGCAGTGTATGTGCAGAAAGGGCTGGCTAAAAAGTATTGTTTGATTGTGCATACCCTCCCCCTGTGCCGGTGATTATATTATCCTTCAGGCCACATTTAAATGCAGAGCTAAGAAAGCAGTTTTCTTTTTTTTAAACCAACTTATCCACCACAACCCCATTCCCTGTCAACATTCTGCTGCCTTTTGCCCGATAAATGCAATAAATCTGTCAGTAGAAACAAATGCCAACAGATTCAAAGCTGGAGTCCCAATAAAGCAGGATGTCCTGGACATAGCATGCTTTGCTTCATGTTTGTTTAGAGGTGAAGCTCATTCAAAGGTATGCGTCTCACCGTGGCTGCAGAGTCAGGGTCTTCACAGTGCAGCAGCCCCAAAACCTGCGAGACACATGCTGAGAGGTGCTGATACCTAGAAATAGAGATTTGGTTTTTCAGACAGATGCCCAGTGCAGCTTCTAGTGGTAAACACTAAGTGTAAAGGGCATTAAAAACCAGCTCACTTGGTGAGGTAATCTGCTATTCTGGAGCTCTTCAACAGATCGACGAGGACATTCACAGCGTACTTCATGGTCAGAGAGCCGTTACCGTTCACCATGATGTTGAACACCAGCTGGAAAGTTTGATGGATGTTTTGTGCATCAAAAAACTGCAGGAAAAAAAATGTTGAGAATTGTGTTTAAAATTAACCGACTGATGGGAAATAAAAATAACCTCAAACAAAAATAAAAAAGTCATCTGAAGTTCAGCACCTCTTAAGAAAAGCAAAATAATGCTGACAGTTTCTTCCAGACTGGAAAACAACGCACAGCTGCAACATATGCTATAAATTAGGGGAATCCTTGGTGTTGAAATGCATCTTCCAGTAAACTCAAAGAAGGCCCAAAACAACTAAAATGCTAACTTTAGGAAGATAAAACAGAGTTTCTTCTAGGAGAGAGTTGTTCCTACTTACCTTCTCTCCTACCTTCTCATTCAGAGTGAGGCTGGCCACAATGGACAGTGCAAAGATCACCACAGTCAGACTGTTGTGAGCCATGAGGTTGAACAGAGTTCCGTAGAACCGCCTCACGTTGTCCTTTGAAAATTAGAAACACATTAAAGAACATAATACATTCTAAAAAATTTTTCTTTAAAATTTACTCAAAAAAAAAATCATCAATTTAAACATGAAAACAATGTCAAAGCGTTTCAAGATTCTATCCCAGTGAAACCAAAGCACCAACACAATCTGATTCTAGTTTAATTGTGGATAAACCAGAACTATTAGGCTTAATAGAGTGGTAGAAGGTGCTGTTGCAATCAATGGATATCCAAATTCTCCCGAGTGGTGCCCGACTTTGTGCGTGTGAATGAAGTGAATGTGATTGGTCGATTATCAAGGGGGCGGGATCGTTGTGGCGGAAGGTTTGCACCTGCAAGTTTGACACACAGAGAGCCACGAGCCGCCCGTCTTCAGCTGGAGGAGGTGGGCTGGGGGCGCTAACAGACATCCCAAGTCTCCCAGGAGTCTCCTTGATATAGATAGTTGTTCACAGATGCCAACGAGTCAGATAAATGATCCTGCTCACAATGCGAGCTGGTATATATTCGATACACGATATTGGAGTTTTGGCTGATAAACGATATGCGTTGTAAATAAAGTAGTCGTGAAAATAAGATTTCGATACCGATGTCCAAGCTGGACAAAAATAAGGCCATTGAATATATTTCAAAAGCTGATGTCATCCATTTCTCACACTTTGCAAAGCGTAGGTACTCAAGTCACATTTTAACAGCTGATACTAATGGAATTTACAAGCCGTTCGGTTTGCAAACCTATTTTACTTTCAGGTGAAATTTCATGGTTCTGTTACCAACTCTGGTGATATATGTTTCTCTGCATATATATGTATGCCTTCATATATGGTATTTGACTACACCAAATACCCTATGAAACATAACCAAATAAGCTTAGGTCAGAGATCATGATTCAGTAACAAAATGGGAGGCTGGGAAAAAAAAAACCATTAAATAAGCTCCTCATTCATGATCTGAAGACTTTTGGGAGAATATTAGTTGGGCGGAGGAAACAAACTTCTCATCCTTTGGGGTTCACAAGTAATTCATCAATTTAAAACAGAACTACATTTTTCTTTAAAATTGACATAAAAAAAATATCAATTTAAAAATTTAAAAAAATGTCTATGAAAATGATTCTATCCCATTACTAAACATGAACAGTCAGGCTGTGTAAACCAAAGCTAATGAGTCTTAATATGTCGTAGGGAAGCGGCTGTTCTAATCATTGCATTTCTGAATTCTCCCGAGTGGTCCCCGACTTTACACAAGCGAATAAAGAGAATGTGATTGGTCGATTTGACTTATCAAGGGGCTCGGGGTTGTTTGGAGAAAGGATTGCAAGCAAGTTTGATTATATAGCCGGTTTCTCTGGTAAGCATCTTGCGTAACCAGTTAGTCTGGCTTAGTGCTAGCATAGGTTCCCTAAGTTAAATGTTGACATTGGGAACAAGTAGAACTAAATTGTAGAGACTTAGAAAGATTCACTTGACACTGTCAAGGAGTAGCTATGGACAGAGGAAACATGCAAGAGGCGAGGAGAGTTTAGTAGTGTTTGATTTTTGGATGGATGAGTCATGAGGCGTCATACATTTTTATTTAGAGGAAAAAAGCGGATGAAGATGTTGTGGAAGAGGACATCAGGGTATATGCATTCAGAAGCTTGGTTTGGTGTGAAATAAGGCTTCCAGCCATGTACATGTAATTGAGCCCTTGATCATAAAATGTTGCCAGTTCTGTTAGCTCTAATTACCATGCAATGAAGACACATACGTCCATCCCCATGTGAACACTGGGTTTAGAACTCAATGGGAACACCTGAAATTATTCTTATTTCTTATTTCAACTGTTGGATGTTTATATTAGCTGTGACATATGAATCAAGATGCTATGACCAAAACATTTTTATGTGACAGATGATTTTTTATTATAAGTTAAAGGAATCTACTTATGCTGAAACAGCCAGTATGTGTCAAAGTGATGAATTTATCGTTATTTTAAAAGTCTTAAGTCTCCCTGAAAGAGAACATCATCATTGTTCCATGCTGTAGCGCATGGATTGTTTACATTGTGACCGGTCTAACTAGGGAGTACAGTACCAACAACGGGAAATCAGAAATCCAGGGAATATATAAAGATCAGTGGTTCCAACCCAGATGGGAACAACTAGTTATTTAATTCAAAGAGCAATTAGTTATCATACAGATTCGGGTTGGCTTGGAGAGTGTTTTCCCTTCGCGAAAAAAAAAAAATCACTAAAGGAAGACTTTCTGAGGCGTCTCCATCAGCAGAGGGAGTGACAGTGCATTGTTGTAAACAGTCTAATCTAACAATGTCTTTATCTGTCTTAGAATATTTATTCAACTGTTAATAATATAAAACCAACCTCAACGACAGGAAGTTTGATTATGAAGCTCTATCTGAACGACTCCGAGTCATAGTTCTGATGATTACCCAATAATCAATCAGTGCAGACCAGAATTTTCCAGGGAGACATGAGCACTCATATCAGAATCATGTGACTTATTTTCTCTAACCAAAAAAAAGCAAAATAAAAAACACTTTACAGTGTAATCTTGTGAGACCCTCACCATTGACTTGATGTGGCTCTGCACGGAGGGGTTGTCACGACAAAGGTTGGCCATGAGGGCGAGGCAGTGCACGAGGATCTCCTCATTCTGAGACTGTCTGTGGTTATACACCAATGGTGAGAAGATAAACAGGCAGCAACACATGCCAAATGATCCAACTGCTTGCACTAAGAATTCAAGGATCTTACATGTTTGTCAGGAGAAAAGCGATGAGCTCCTGGATGTAGCTTGTGAACTGGAAGCTATGAGTGCTGTACGTCAGCTTCTGCAGCACCTGAAGACACTGGAAAACAAGAAGAAAATAAAATACACAGTACTACTCTAAAGAGTAAAGCAAGACTTTCCTTTTTTATCTTTTCCTTTAGCTAATTAAGCTTATTTCTTTTGTTATTTTCTCCTTTCTCATATTAGGAGGCAACGTTCTAATCTCCCCTTTACATGCAAATGATCACATTGGTTGGGCACTGGCGCAGTCATCAGTCATCAAATCAGTTTGTACATCTTAATATTTGCAGAGCTCTTAACCCACAACATTTCCTGTTCCTGTTACCAAAACCAAGGTAACATACAATTTAGCACCTTCTAACTGGAATCTATGCACATCAGGCCCAAGGCATAGAAATCACCTTCAGAAGAGAGCATGTGAGCGGGGCGGAGCGTGGAGCGAGCGCTGCAGCGGAGTGAACGAAATACGGTGGAGCGCAGAGCGGTTTTCAATTCAAAGACCGGAGCGAGGATTTCGCTGCACTCCAGTTTGCTCCGAAGCGCTCACAACGTCAATAACAAATGTTGGATTATAAAAATTTTAAAATAACATTTGATTTAAGTGTGATTTGTTTTCCATGTTTTTAAACTGAAAAAAGGTTGCAGGCCAACAGTTTTTAATCCTTAAAACTTTTACATAAAGTGAACATTGTGGTAAGAGCCTGATTTTGAATTGTGTGCATTATACGCTATAGGACTTGATCGTCATGACGTAAGTACTTTGCGTCGCCGCCATCTTGACGGCCTCTCTTTTACCGCTGCTCAGACTACTGCCTATGACTACCGCATACTGTACTCCTTCTCAGCCTGATTAATTTCACCTTAACTTGATTTCAACCATGGTAAACCGTTGCTGTATTGTGGGCAGTAACAGCTCAACACATGATCGCCATGGGAAAACCTAGAAAATGGGTTAACTTTCCACCGCTTCCTGCCTGGAGGCGTGCAACCACGGAGACCAAGTGTCAGAGATAAAGAGTCGCCGGGCTAGCTTGGATCGGGCGGCTGTAAGATTCAACTCGAACATAACTTTCCACAGTATTCCAATGTCATTGAGAGTGTGTTCCCTGCATTTTTTTCATTCTGGTAAGTTAAAGATGCACAGTTTTATTTTATAGCCTACTTTGTTTCTTTCCTTTAGCGGGAAAAGGCTCAAATACGTGAGAAACCCCGGAGGGTTGGCAGTTAACGATCACTAACTACACCTTTGAAACACATAGCAGCTAGTTAAAAGTACATTACATGCGTGAGTGGTTGTTAGCTTTAGCGGTTAGCAGTTGCTAAACTAGCAGGTTCCAGAGCCCGCCTGATCACAGCTTACCTTTTGTACAGATTACTGTGTTCCCACTGTTTGCTGGCTTTATGACCTGCAGCTCCTGAACCCATCCCAGTACATTTTACTTTTCATATTTATCCATATTTTTATCTTAAGTGTATATATTAGTATATTTTTTGCATGCCTTATACCCCAGTGTTTTTAGAGATTTTTATAATTTTATTTACTATTTCATATATGTTTCATGTTGCACGACTGTACCACAAAAATTTCCTAGTTGTGAACCTCTTCACTAACAATGGCAATAAAACCCGATTCTGATTCTGATTCTGATTCATTCATGAACTGCACATGAGACTCCAAGGACTTGTAGCTTCAGAACTGTTTTGAAGTATAGGCGCTCACTCATCGGTTTGGAACTTCATATGGATCCAAATTATAAATAATGCTGATTATGTCAACATACCGGTCCGTGGCTTCTCTACTTAATGTGTCCCGGTAAATTCCAGATCCTTTTCGGGATATTAACATCTTTTTTCTCTCTACTTCTATGTCTCTTCTTTCAACAACGTTGTATCAGAGCTATGTTTACGTTCGCGTAGCTCTCAATATGGCCGCCACGTCCCACAATGCAACACAGATCCCAAGCCCTATTACCTCATTTGCAAAGGGATGCAAAGTGACCTTTTTTAATGTAGTCTAGTAAAATAAATGAATAATTAAATAGGAAACGCGGGGCAACATGCATGGAGCGAGGTGTTACGTTCACAGCTGGAAAACAGTGCGATAGCTAGTTAAATGAGACAATACACATGTATCGGTCACATCATTAAATCAAACGCCGTGTGTTCTAGGGCTCTGGCATATTTACAGGAAGGAAAAATGCCAGAAAATGGCTTCTCCTGAAAATCTGAGCGAGCATGGAGCAATTTCGCTACAGCGGCAGGAAAATTAAGATGAGTGCAGAGTGGATTTTGAGCAGAGCGTCCCGGCGCAACTTTGAGAGGTGGAGCCAGGGGGCGGGAACTGCGCAGCGCTCCACTGCTTTCACATGCTCTGCTGCAGGAGTAGGCCATGACACATTAGAGTTGATGGCAGCCTGTGGAGAACCCCCCCCCCCACCTCTGGACCTGAGCTGGTCCTCACACACCTCTTTGCAAAAGGCAGCTGAGAAAAGAATGGATTTTCTACAGCAACTAAAGGAGGACATTTCTCCTCATAATAAACATCTACAACACAATCATTGAGAGGAGGGACATTTTAAGTTTAACAACTCTGTTGTCAATAATGTTCTTAATTTTAATTCTTTGTGAAATCATCTTCTGAGGTTCTAGAGGAGTTCCTGGAACAGAGCTGGCCTTTATTAGCTTATTGATATTATTTGGCTTATTGAGCTTTTTTAATTCCTTGGTTCTAATGCAGATAATGGAGGAAGAAATCACACTCTCCCCAACAGACTGATTAAAGATATTCAGCATCTGGCAGCAAACACTGAAGGACATAAGCTTCCTTAAAAAGTCCAATCTGCTCTGTTCCTTCTTGCAGACGGCTTCACTGTTGCGTCTCCAGTCTAGTTTGTTGTCCAGGTGAACACCAAGGTAATATTACTCCTCAGCCACCTCCACTCCTTCTCCCATGATGTTAACAGGTTTCAACTTGCTCCTGTTTCTTCAGAAATCTACAATTATCTCCACATTCAGGATCAGATGATTGTTTCCAAAGCCTAAAAGACTAGATTTGATCATCACCCTTCAGGATTCAGTCCATAAGCGGATATCTGCTATTAATGATCATATGAAGGAGTATTAAGGCTACAGTCACCAACTCTTCCCGCAATTTGACATTTTCAAGAATAAAAGCATCTGAAAACCTATCAGATGTTTTAAATTAATAAATCAAACAGAGGTGTAGTAAATAAATAAAAATCAGACCTTTTCTTTGTACTGTAACCTTGACAACCCATGCATCTACATGGTATTACTCTAAGTGAAGTGGTTATACCCTATCATTATAGGCCCATGGGCCAGATTTAGCAGCGGCGGCTAAGAGCCGACCTGCAGCACCAGAGGCTCTCCAGGTGTGCTGCTGTGGCAGTGGATGACAGCAGCCAGGGTGCTGGTCAGGTTGTAACCTTTGTGGAGAATTTCCCGGCTGGCATCATCATTCCCTGCAGCAGAGACAGAAACATAAAAGACGGCGATCCAGAAAAGGCCCAATCACTGCCCCATTTAGTGGGGCCCCTCACCTAGCTGGGCCAGCAGGGAGATGATGGCGCTGGTCAGGGCAGGACTTGTGTTTGGGTTTCCTGCCAGCTCTACCAGGCCACTCACACACTCAGTGGGTAGAAAGTGAGCCGAGGAAAGCAGGCGGTCAAATTCCAGATGGGAAATTCCCTGAAACACACAACAGGTAAGTAAGCAACAGAGGGGTGAACCGAAAACATTCAAACTCTGGGCAGATTTGAAATGTAAGCAATCTTTTAATTTTGGTTCTTTTGATGAAAATTCATTTTAAAAGTTTGGAGAGATAAAGACAGGGTGCTGATTCAAAACTTATTAAAAGTCTATGAAAGGAGCTGAAGGTAAAGAGACCTTAAAGCTTTTCTTTTACTACAAGAAGGCTTTTATTGGTTTAAAATTAACAAAGATATTTCTATTTATTATAAAGGTTTAAAGAATCATAACTTGGTGGGCTTCAGTTTTATCTAAACTATTTAAGCATAAAGAGATCTCAACTCCAATCAGAAACAAACTCCTTGGTAAAAAAAATAACCCAAAAAAAAGAACTCACCATTAACCTTTCCCTTTGATTATGTTGAGCTTATAATGGATCTCTTAAATGTACACAAACATGCTCTTGTTCAAATAAGATCTTGATGAATAATTTTTAAAAACCTTGACCAGATGTGATATTTCTGCTGCATATAAAGTGTTTATTAAATCAAAAGATGTAAACATTCAAATCTGCAATTACATGGTGGCATAAACATGCACACCCTTAAACTAACACTTAGCTGAAACACATTCTGGTTCACTTTTATAATTAGGATTCAGTCTTCTTGACCTCCTTGATTATACTAGATAACATTTAGGCATCATGGTTATACACTCTGCTGAATATTCCATGTATCCATCCTTTATCTAAAGCCATAGAGTGTTAATTAGCTAAACAATTTCACAAAGCTTTTAATTGCATAAAGAGAAACTGCAAGACCCCTACAGAAAACCAAAAAGAGATGTTGGAGTTTCAGCTCCCTCAGGATTTCAATAAACAAAAGGAACCCTCCCTAATTTGAACAAATAATGTTTAGACTTTTCAAACAGCATTAACCATCAAGCATGGTAAGGGCAGAATCATGCTGTGGGACAGTTGTGGAATAAGTGCAGTGTGCAGACTGGAAGGGGTAAAAAAAAAGGGAAATAAAAAAGTCAATTTCATCCTAATCTGAACAGCTTTAGTTTGAACAAAGATAGCAATAAAGCCTACTACGTTTACGCCTGACCTTAAAGCCTATCCAAAAATCTGGTCTTTGTCTAAACTATGAGTCTACATTGGTTATAAAAATAATAATAAACAATAAAAACTGCTCAAAAGAGATTTGTATCCTTAAATGTTACATCTGAAACCCTTCAAAAAGGTAGTAAGGTAATAAAGCCAGAATTATAGTGCAACTACAGCCTTAATATACTTTACTACAACCTTGATGAATACTGTTTGGTTTGTGAGCTGCTAAGATCTGTCAGATGCTCTCACCTCCACTTGTTTGTGCAGCTGGGCAGCATGCTGAGCAGTCCTGCTGTCTCTGTACTGTCGGATGGCCAACAGCAGAGACTTTAGAGAGCTCGTTATATCCATCCTGTAGGAAACAAACCGAAGGGTGTAAGAATTAAACGCTCTTATTTTAACTGCCTTCCATATTGATCTGCTAACACTAGCTTGAAGATTAGCATAGTTTCACGACAGCGTAAACAGAAATAAGGAGCTCGGTCAACATATAACCATGTTTTATACGTTTGTATATTCAATCGACAGCTTTTTTTCTATGTAAGTTTTTCACTTTTTTACTTTTCTTTACCTATTTCTTCCCGGAAAAGACAACAACAGAGGTATAACAACAATGTCTCCCGCTTCTGCTTTAAACCGAGTATGGAAGAAACCATGTCAGAAAAAAAGGGGGGTGGCGAGCTAAATCATTTTCATTTAGAAAGCGTGTATGGCTTATATTCACTTTTAGCATACACTTTATTTTACTATAAATATTAAACTAGGACACGCTTGAATGAATAGAAATAGCCTAATCATTAATATTAAACTTTGTTTAACATCACACCCCCCCTTCTGTGTCTTTCATTTGGAAGGAAGTACGTCAGTAACGGAAGTGAAATAGGCTCTGTACTGCAAAAATAAAAATAAAAAATAAAAACATAAGACAATGCCAAAAACCAATTACAATCAAATTAATCTAATATATTTAATTAATGTAATTAAGAAAATAAAGTAAAATGAAATTACGCAAGCTACAGAGAAACTCTCTTGTCTTTTTAGTGGGCAATTTTGTTGCTACAAATAGCAAAATATAAAATGTATTGTTTTGAGATTTAAATTGAAAAAATATAAATTTTTGCTTCCCATGATCTGCCCAATATAAGATAAAAAGCAATGGAAGATTAGCAGGTGTTGCCATTTGAATTAAATAAATTAAAATAGGTTAATCAGATGAATAGAGACTTTGATTCCTACAGTCGTTAGATATAGTAGGCAAATTTAATACATCTATATAATAATTGAAACCATACACAATAAACGATTAGCTAGATTAATCAGAATAAATATGATTGAGTTATATTAATTATTTTTATTTCTTCTTAAAACCCCTTTTAAACTTACTCAAACGATTTGCTGTTGATGCAAAGAGATTGTGTTTATTCTGCTGTTTTCCAGTTAGACTTTTATTAAAAATGCAATACTAAAACATTCTGTTTGAAATATAAAAGACACATTTTCTTTCTTTATGAGCCCAGAGTGTCCCTGATGCTGCAGCCCCGGAGGACTTGCAGGAAGCCGATCCAGGTCAGGGGAAGACAGAGCAGGCAGGTACAGTTCAGGAATCCAGGAAACCTCAGATCTATCAGAGGTTCCGACCCAAACCAGAACAGAGGGATCCAGGGTCTGAGGAATCCTTAGAACGTGAAGGAAGGTTCGAATTCAGACGGGTCCAGAAGCGTGCCCCAACGGACATGCACAGATGCAGACAGGCAGAATCCAGCAGGAGTCCAGGGATGGTTCAGGCGAACAGATCAGACAGGGACAGTGGGTTAGAGGGAACCGAATCAGGAAATCAGAATCACTCGGGAAACGCTGAAACGCTCTCAACACTGGTTAGGGAATTAACTCACCTGGAGACAAGGGCTCAAGAGTAATCTCCAACTGGAAATGGAGAAATGAACCTTGGAAATAACTAAAACTAACAAAACCAACAGACAGGAGAAACAGAAATCAATCAAAAAGACATCAAACAAACAATGATCTGGCCCTGATAGCTGGAACTGTGCCCAATATAAAGGAACAGACGCAGGTGGAAGAGATCAGTGATAATTAGAGACTGAGCAGAGTTAGGCAGATAGATGCATGAAATGAACAATTAAAGCCAGCTATCAGGGCAGATGATGATAAAAACATTATAAGTATTATCTACTGCACAAAGCCAGGGTTGCAGACTCATGATCTGACAGGTAAAAACTAGGATACTGTCATAATATGACTGAAGTTTAAAGCTGACTGCAATTTCTAAATAATTGTCTAAATAAATTGTAAAGGCAAAATATTAAAATTGTCCAAGTTACGGTTTCTCTGTCAATATATCATCATACGAAATGATTTAGTATTACACTGCTAAAGATAATTGTATTCACCCTAAGTTTGAGCAGGTAAGCAATCTGCCAAGGGGACAGTGATGGGAGTAACGGCGTTAAAAGTAACGGCGTTACTAACGCTGTTTACATTTTAAGTTGGCTTTAGATGTTTCAAATTAATTTACTTAAATGTGACTATTTGTCAATCTGTTTATTTAAGATGAGCAAATGCATTTTATGTTTTCTCAGTGATCAGTGCACTTTATTTTTATTGACTATGGCAGCCTATGCTAAGCACTTGTAAGCTAAAAGTGGATCTTGGATAGCACTTTCTTTTGGATAATACGGTACCAAGTCAGTGTTTTTCTTTTTACTTTTATCTAAAATATTAAATTGAAGCTGACCTTTAATTCTGGGTAAGATTTTTATTTCATGGGATTTACAATAATAATAGTAATGCTTTTTGATAAAATATTAGTCTAATAAAAAGTTGGGTTACTTGCTCAAAATATTTTTGAGTTTGATCAATTTCAATACTAAAGGCAAAATATCGGATCGGGACTCAAAATCGGATCGGATTTGAGGTTCAAAGATCGGATAAGGATCGGAGGCCTAAAATGCTGATTGGGATATCCCTAGTTATAAGCCATCTGTTAATAAGAAGTTCTGCTGGAGAGAGTCCTTTAACTGAAGATGGTGTTCTGTTGTTTAGTAAACACAAATACGGATCATCTCCTGTCTCAACTGGCCTTCTTGAAGAGCCTCTATACAATCTGCACTCCTTTTTCAGATAAGCCATTTGACTGTGTAAAATGTGGAATCAGCTTGGGGAGTGTTGGCCTAGTGGTTAGAGCAGTGTGCTTGTGCTCTGAGAAGGTTGCAAGTACCCAATTTGATCCCCACAGCCTGCACTCTGGGTCCCTGAGCAATGCCTCTAACTCCACACTGCTTCCTGGACGCCAAACAATGGCAGCCCACTGCTCCCCAAGGGGATGGGTTAAATGCAGAGGTACATTCTCCATTTTAAGACCAATAAAGTTCTATTTCTGTTATCTGATCAAATCCAGATCAGATCAGATCAGATTGTATTCATGACTGTTGAATTGTGGACCATTATCCATCACCACAGTTGACAGGATACCATGTCTAGCAAATATGCCTTTGGTGCATTTGATTACTTTCTTGGTTTTGTGTCTGAGAGTTGTACCACTCCTGGGTAAGTTGAGTAGTAATCTATAACAAGATAATCTCTTCCTGACAGATTAAACAAATCCGTTCCCACTTTACTCTGGGCGCTAGCTGGTCTGCTGTGAAACATTAGTTCTCTCTGCTGTTGATACCTGTGTAGTTGACATACCCCACAGACCTGCACATATGTTTCAATGTCTGTTCATAGGAGGCAAATATACCAAGTCTCTAGCTCACCTCTTGCATTTTTCTTTGCCCAAATTACCTTTACGAGATTAGTCATCTCTTGACACATTGAGGTCGCTATCACAAGTTTACCTCCTTTCATTAAGACACCATCCATCATAGTGAATTCCTCTTTAAAGTTCTGATATTGATGGCTCAGTTTCAGATCTCCTGGTTGTTTATTTTTTTCTGTCACTGCATGCAGCTCTCTGTCATTCTTTGTTGCTGTTGCAATCTGTCTCCATTTCCACAGGCAATTGCACATCATGTTCTGTAGATCTTGGACTTGTGATTTCGAGTGATGCTCTGCTGAGTGCATCAGCCATTACCAGGTGTTTTCCAGGCGAAAACCTCAAATGTCAAACAGTATTTTTGCAGACACAGCATTAGTCTTTGTATCCGTGGTGATTTGTCCCCAAGCGGTTTGGTTGAGATTTTTAATCAATGGCTTGAGAACACTTTCCAGCACCACATCCCTTCCAAAAATGCACATGTCAAACTTTTTACATCCAAATACTGCTCTCAGTGTCTCTTTTTAATTTTTGTGCATAGTTTCTCTCCTGCTGAACATCGTCTCAAAAAACCACCAAAAATAAAACAGTGTATGCTAGGCTTAATCTTAATAAAATTATTCTGATCTCAATTAACTCCAGTAATCCCAAGCCTCCAGGAAGTTCCGGGAGTCTTCCTGATATAGATAGTTGTTCACGGATGCCCGCGAGTTGGATAAATTATCATGGATTTTAGACTCTGCAAGGTGGATTTTTAATGCGAGTGAGAGCGAGAAGGCAATACAATAATTCGTTCATCATGTGTGGATTAGAACTACTGTGATTGTGCAGACAACAAGAGAGAGCGGGGTGTGGGGAGGAGGCTGCTGGTGAAATCTGTGCAGCGTATCTGTCCAAAGCGAGGCTCTGTTCAGTGAGCGTTCCAGGCGGCTGGTTGTCAGAGCGCTGATGGGATCAGTCCCATAAGTTTCGGGTTACTCTCACCTAGTTACCACTCAAAGCTGTGCATCCTGTGAAACGGCAGAGGTTCAATCCTCGAGTAAAAAATTTAAATATCAGACTAATTTTACAGCAGAATATACTAAAGTATATCCACGTCTAGTGAAGGTGAGGAACAGTGGCGGATCTAGACAAAATGTACCAGGGGGCCAGGAGGGGGCCACCATGGGGCCCAGAAGAGCATGAAATAAAAAAACAGGGCAAAGGGATTCAAATATATTAAGAGAGCTGCATGAAGGGAAATTTCTTTTCAATTAGGTCCAATAAAAATGATGGGGTCAATATACATTTATAATTTAGGAAATTTAAATATTTTTGACTTAATTTAAGTTAAAACCACCATTTTCTATAAAATTAAGATTAGAATTTAAGAAAAACTGTTAAATTCATCTGTAAAAATTAGAGCATGTTTTTATCTATTTGTTGAGAAAAAAAAAACCCTTAAGCAGATGAAAACTGGGATCCTATTTAAACACCACTGAAGCTATAACCTTATTGTTTTTGAATAATTACTAAAACAGAATTTGTAAAGAAAAAGAATGAAATAAATCCAAAGGACCTATCAGTAACCTCGTCTGTTCCAGCGCAGATCATAATTAGAATTTCTTTTAAGTATTATGTCTTCTGTACAGGGCCAAGGACATGATCTACAGGGGCATCGGCCCCCGTTGGCCCCTGTCTAGAACCAGCCATGGTGAGGAACGATGACACTGTGGCGAGGTGCACTGTATGCTGAAGTCCCATGAATATAAGAAAGCACAACTGATGTTCAAGGCTACAAGATTGAAAGTATTGGAAATGTTTTGGGGGGGCATGATAAGCATCTCCCTGAAATGAGTTTTTGGAACTTGGGATGTCTGTAACTCCCAGTGTCCTTTCCTGCTAAAGCAATCATTAAAAGTTTAGATAAATACGATTAGATCAATTCTTTAATGTCATAATACCAGTGGCTTCTTTTGTTAGACAGACACTTGGATGGGTATGGGGTATTGCAGTCTAACAAAATAAGCCCTTTCTCTGTTCCAATTTGCATGTTTTCAAAATAAAATCAAGGCTTTGTTGGGGCTACTGTAAAAAAACCTGAAACTCAACGCTATTTCTGACATTTTGAATTGGAAAAGCTTCCTGGATGGAAAGTGAAACGTCTTCCGGCTTGGAAACAAAGTCCACTGAATTGTTTGTAATTTCCTTTTTTTGCAATGGCTGTGACCTGGATGACTGAGAACCGTCACCAGCACTTTAAACAACCTCAACAGGCGTTCATCCCTTTAGTTATGTACAACAACAAAAAACTATTTAAGGAAGGATCACCATACGCTTCAAAAACGCGCCAAAGAGTAAAGTAAGTCAATTGTTTTTGTACATGACTAAAGGGATACACGGCCGTTCAGGTAGTTTAAAGTCTATTTTTCGCACAAAACTAAAGGTATAAACCATAGGGATAAACGGGTACTGACTATGGGTATGCTGGTCTGACAGAACCCCGCCTTTCAGTGTCGTTGTGTCCTTGGGCAAGACACTTCACCCGCATTGCCTACTGATGATGTGGTCAGAGGGCCCGGTGGCTCCAGTGTACGCTTCTGTCAGTGTGCACCAGGGCAGCGGGCTGGCTACACCAGTAGCTTTACAGTCACCACCATCAGTGTCTGAGTCAATGACTGAATGTAGTGCAGTGCTTTGGTTAACTCCTCTGACTTGAAATTGTGCTACTGTATTTAAGGACAGGCCATTTACCAACAAAGAGATGCTTTTATACTAAAACTGTGGTTGGCAGAACCTCCCTGTTTAAGGACCTGCTTCAAAGCAGAACTTCTCACTTAATCTTAGGGCGGTGAAGATTCAGGATGAGGGCAGATACTTGTGCCTCATTAGTACTACAACTGGAATTAAGCAGGGTCTGTTTATCAACCTCAGAGTTTATGGTATGTAAAAACTGAACCATTAACTTATGCTACACCTCACTGTAAACCTTCTGGATATCTGGATTTGCCGCGTATTTCTTACGTAGAACATGTATTTTACACCTATTGTAAAAAACCTCTGGGTTAGCTGGAGATGCATCTGTTACAGTAAACATTTAATCCAAGCACTTTATCTTATTCTACCTTTAAAACTAAAGGAGAAAAAAGTCTGAGGAGGAGTTTAATCACCTGATTGATCACCCGGTTCTAATCCGAGGAGGAATGTTTCTTAGAAAGTGTACAAAAAGAAAAAAAAAAAGCATATTTAAGTATGAACAGAAGTCATGTTTAACAAAAGTCATAATATAAGCACAAATGGTGGAGAAAGTCTTCACTTTCTTCAAGAGAGTCCAGCTGCAGACCTGCACTCTAAGGGCTATTTTATTATTTTTCTATTTATTTGCTGTAATTAAAAAGATACATCCCAGTGACTACTGCATGCCAAAATAAATATAAATAAATAAATAGACACAAGTAAGTGTAACTTGTTTATTTTAAGATTAGGTTATGTAGTTCATTCAATTTTGAAAAAGTAAGTAAAACAGAACTGTTTGTATTTACATTGAACTATATAGTCTGATACTCCACAGCAGCAGGTGTATCGACTGGCAGTAAGGTTCCAGGTTGATGCATGAGGTCCACTATGTAGCGGCGTGGCGGTGGCCTTGGAAACGAAGAGTCCTTACTAAAAAGAATCAC
>JAGKQL010000056.1:2153173-2199871 GCA_018398635.1 Cyprinodon brontotheroides | reverse complement strand
TTCACAATAATTTCACACACAAAGGGGGGCTAAAAAAAATCACCATGCCAGGAGGGTTGAAGGCAATCAGGTCAGCTGGCACGCACATGAGGTGTCCCTATTTGTTTTGTCCCTAATTGTCACCCTCCCCCTGGCTGCTCCAATCCAATCCTTCACTTTCCCCCTCTAGTTCTTTTTTTTTCTCTTCCGCTCACCTCCAGAGTGCCCCACCATTGTAAGCTGACTGCGTGATTTTTCCCACTTTGAAGATGCCAAACTCTCAGAGCTCTAAGACCAAAAAACTAACACAAAATCAACGGTATTCTCTTTAGAGCCTATAAAAATGCACTACAGGATATCAGGACTCATGAATTGTGTGTTTGGAAAAACACAGTTAAAAGTAATCCACCTTAATGACTCAATGCAATCAGTTGGGTTTTCTAAGATAGAAAACTTTTAAACTGTCTATATGACTAAATTGACTTGTCTGTAAAGAGCCTTAAGTTTATGCATTGTGAATTGGGCTGTAGAAATCAACTAAATTATATCAGATTGAACTGATTGTTTCCCTGTACAGAAAGAAAAAGAAGGAAGACAAAAATAAAAGACCTCCAACAGCGAAGCAACAGAAGATGGTGGAAGATGTTTCCCTAGAAATGCTTATCAAAGAAGCCCAAGACTCCATCCTTCCACTGAAAGATGAGGAAGAGCAGTATGCTGCCCTGGCCAGGTACGGCATTTATTATGTTGTTAAAAAATGTTAAAGGGAAACAGCTGTTCCAACGCTTACAGTTCTGAATTCTCCCGAGTGGTCCCCGACTTTACACGAGTGAATAAAGTGAATGTGATTGGTCATTTATCAAAGGGGCGGGATTGTTGTGGCGGAAGGTTCGCAAGCAAGTTTGGTTGTGCTGTTGGTTTGTGGGAAGCATCTTGCTAACCAGTTAGCAACTTAGTGCTAGTAGGTTCCCAATGGGAAATTCCATTGGGACCAAGTAAGTACCTAAATTGGTGACTTAGAAACGCGACACTGTCAAGGAACGCTATGGACAGAGGAAAACATGCAAGAGGAGAGAGTTTGGTGTCGAGAGTCGTGGATGAGGTCTCCTCCGTCATCCATTTTTTATTTAGAGGAGGAAAGCGGGGATAAAAGATGTTGTGAAAAAGGGCGCCAGGGCGAGAAGCTTGGTTTGGTGTAGAAGGCTTCCAGCGCATACATGTTTTGGCCGCCTTTGCCTCAAACTTGCCTGTTAGCTCTGCGCTGCCGAAGATACAGACGCCCATCCCCATGAACACTGGGATGGAACTCAATGGGAAAGGAAATGATTCTTATTTCAACCCGTTGCGTATATTAGCTGCGACATAAGAATCAAGATGCTATGACCGAAAAAAAATATGAGTGACAGATGACCTTTGATATATGACTGGACAAATGTAGGTGTACAAGCTGACATATAACTAACTGGCCTGCATAAGATAACAAGAAAAAAAATATTTTAAGACAGGATTTTTCTTTAAATATAAATTTTTCTAAATTTTGGGACAATATGATCTGATAAAGAGTATAATTATATACATGTTTACGCCAGAATGATTTGACATTTAAATATGATTTCCCTACAACTTTAAATAACCCAAGGATACCAAAGAATCCTATTGGAAACGGAGACAGGATGTTTTTAAAAACTCCAACAAATTGGAGTTCAAGAATGCAGATTACAAGAAAAACATGTAGATCTGAAAGGTGTAACAGCGGCACTTTTTGGACGTCTGTTAACATGTTTCTACAGGTTGGTGAGTGAGGCCATGGGTGGAGCAGTGGCCAAGGAGAGTCTGCACCAATTTGGGTGGACGCTGCATCACAGTGAGCTCAAGATTCAGCTCAAGTCTAACATTATTCCCATCGGTTTGATAAGAAAGGGGATCTACCTCCACAGAGCCCTTCTTTTCAAGGTACTTTCCACAGAGTTCATTTTTTCTTCTTCATTCTATCAGTCCAACTCTTTTTGTGTTTTTAAACCCATCAACATCATTGAATTTCCTTTGGATTTTTATGTGATGGACTCACACAAAAGGATTTGCATCATAGCATTTGAACGTTTTACGGTAGCGTTATCACAGTCCAGAACCGTTTCTCAATTCACAAGAATGGGAACAGAAGCGTACTCTTGACGTCACCACACACTCAGCTCGTCTGGATCTGCATTTCACCTCCTGGTATTAACAGTCTCTAGATAATAATTTTTTTTTTATTTAGTGGGGGAATAATAATAAACACAGTCAGATAGACTCAAATCAAAATAACATTTTGCCAGATAGTACAAAAAAATCGCCATCAGAGCCAGCAGTACTTCACACACGGCTATGCAGAGAGAGGGCTGCTGTAGACGAGCTAACGTTAGCCCTGCTTGCCGTTACCATCAGAGGTCCGCTGTTTGCTGTGGTCCTCTCAACTTCTGAATTTATTTTTCCATTACACATTAAATCAGTAAATTGGCCATATAGCGAGTATGTATAAGTATAATTTATCATGTTCTCTCCTCAAATGATCTTAAAACGTACTTTTATTGAACAACGGCAACAGAAAAGAGAACTTTTAACTTAATACTCTGCTGCCGTAGTGCATGCTGGGACAGCTCCTTCTCAAGAACGGACAAAGCTGCTCTGATGCATGCTGGGTAAAGCCACAGGCTAGCGAGAAACCACGAGGAGATGGCAAGAAAGACTGCCACAGCTAAATACCTACAAAGAGTAAGGCAGGTCCTGAAAAGTCAGCTGAATGGGAAAAACAAGATCCAAGCGATCAACACACATGCCCTACCAGTCATCAGATACCCGCTGGTATAATAAACTGGCCAAAGGAGGAGAGATAGAGGCTACTGACATCAAGGCAGCTCCCTCACAATGCATGGAGGGTTCCCACCCCAAATCCAGCACTCTGAGGCTGTACACCAAAAGCGTGGCGAGGGGAGGCCGAGGGCTGAGTGAGTGTCAAGATCACTGTCAGGATGAAACAACTAAGATCCAGGAGTACATCAGAAAGATGGCCCCCAAAGACAAATGGCTTGGTGAGTACCTCAGGCAGGAGAAAACCGAAAAGTGAGGACAAGAAGAGGAAGGAGAACCATCATGGAGGGACAAGCAGCTGCACGGCGTATACCACAGACAAATAGAAGAAGTGGCTGACATCAAAAAATCCTACCAGTGGCTGGAAAAGGCTGGACTGAAGGACAGCACAGAGGCACTAATCATGGCAGCACAAGAACAGGCACTCAGTACAAGATCAATAGAGGCCAGGGTCTACCACACCAGGCAGGACCCCGATGCAGACTGTGCAAAGATGCCTCTGAAACAATACAGCACATAACAGCAGGGTGTAAAATGCAGGCAGGAAGTGCATACATGGAAGGCCACAACCAGGTAGCTGTCATAGTGTACAGGAACATCTGCCATGAGTATGGGCTGGAAGTCCCAAGGTCAAAATGGAAGACACCTCCTAAGGTAGTTGAGAATGACCGAGCTAAGATCCTATGGGACTTCAAGATCCAGACTGACAAAAACGGTGATGGCTAACCAACCAGACATCGTGTTGATCGACAAACAGCAGAAGAAGGCAGTAGTGATAGATGTGGCAATCCCAAGCGACAGCAATATCAAGAAGAAAGAACACGAGAAGCTTGAGAAATACCAAGGACTGAAAGGAGGAGCTAGAAAAGATGTGGAAAGTAAGAGCAGCAGTGGTGCCAGTGGTAATTGGAGCACTGGGGGCTGTGACCCCCAAACTGGGAGAGTGGCTACAGCAGATTCCAGGTAAAACATCAGAGGTCTCTGTCCAGAAGAGCGCAGTCCTAGGAACAGCTAAGATACTGCGGCAGAACCCTCAAACTCCCAGGCCTCTGGTAGAGCGACCCGAGCTTGAGGATGACACATACCACCCCTACGAGGGGTGAGAAAACAGTTTTTTTATATATATATATATATATATATATATATATGTTTTATTCTGTAGACGGCTGGAGATAGGCACCAGCACCCTCGCAACCCCACTTGGGATTAAAGGGTGTAAAAAATGGATGGATGGATGGATGGATGGATTGGATGGATGGATGGATGGATGGATGGATGGATGGATGGATGGATGGATGGATGGATGGATGCATGGATGGATGGATGGATGGATGGATGGATGGATGGATGGATGGATGGATGGATGGATGCTTGTATATCTGGAGCGTGTAACAAAAGTAATTTCCCTCTGGGATTATTAAAGTCTGTCTGATTCTGATCTTCTACAGTATTGCTGGTTGCTGGTTGGTAGTTTAAATGAAATTCCAATAAAATACATTAAAGTTTGTAGCTGTAACATGAGTTTTGAAAACTTTTGTAAGGCACTGCATGGGCGGGTTCTAAAAAGGGGCCAACCAGTGTCCCTGTAGAAATGGTTCTGCCCCCTGTCCCAAAGACGTAACACACAATAAATATATGATAGAAAATATTTATGATATGCACTGGAAGAGAAACCCCAACTGATAAATCCCTCAGACTAGTTTTCTTTTTTTGTTCAGTTAATTTTACTGATGAATAAAAAGCTTATAAAAAGAATAAAAAGTCATATTGAGATAGAATCGCAGGTTATAAAGATATCAGAGATGTGGCCCTTAAGTTCACTTAACATAATATAAAGATGAGCTTTTGTCCTGTTTTTTTTTTATTTTATTTTATAATATTCTTTTATTTGTTGGCTGCATGAAAAAACATTGGCCCCACCCTGGCCCCCCTGGTAAATTTGCTCTAGAACCGCCACTGAGGCACCAGATTAACATCCTAACTGGTCTCATCTTAATCTTTTCAGTGTCTTTCCGATTGCATGGAAATGAGCTGTACTCTTGTTCGTGGTGAATACAACCGGGCCTGGAATGAAGTGATTCTTTTTAGTAAGGACTCTTCGTTTCCAAGGCCACCGCCACGCCGCTACATAGTGGACCTCATGCATCAACCTGGAACCTTACTGCCAGTCGATACACCTGCTGCTGTGGAGTATCAGACTATATAGTTCAATGTAAATACAAACAGTTCGGTTTTACTTACTTTTTCAAAATTGAATAAACTACAGAACCTAATCTTAAAATAAACAAGTTACACCTACTTGTGTCTATTTATTTATTTATATTTATTTTGGCATGTAGTAGTCACTGGGATGTATCTTTTTAATTACAGCAAATAAATAGAAAAATAATAAAATAGCCCTTAGAGTGCAGGTCTGCAGCTGGACTCTCTTGAAGAAAGTGAAGACTTTCTCCACCATTTGTGCTTATATCAATGACTTTTGTTAAACATGACTTCTGTTCATACTTAAATATGCTTTTTTTTTCTTTTTGTACACTTTCTAAGAAACATTCCTCCTCGGATTAGAACCGGGTGATCAATCAGGTGATTAAACTCCTCCTCAGACTTTTTTCTCCTTTAGTTTTAAAGGTAGAAGAAGATAAAGTGCTTGGATTAAATGTTTACTGTAACAGATGCATCTCCAGCTAACCCAGAGGTTTTTTACAATAGGTATAAAATACATGTTCTACGTAAGAAATACGCAGCAAATCCAGATATCCAGAAGGTTTACAGTGAGGTGTAGCATAAGTTAATGGTTCAGTTTTTACATACCATAAACTCTGAGGTTGATAAACAGACCCTGCTTAATTCCAGTTGTAGTACTAATGAGGCACAAGTATCTGCCCTCATCCTGAATCTTCACCGCCCTAAGATTAAGTGAGAAGTTCTGCTTTGAAGCAGGTCCTTAAACAGGGAGGTTCTGCCAACCACAGTTTTAGTATAAAAGCATCTCTTTGTTGGTAAATGGCCTGTCCTTAAATACAGTAGCACAATTTCAAGTCAGAGGAGTTAACCAAAGCACTGCACTACATTCAGTCATTGACTCAGACACTGATGGTGGTGAGCTACGCTGTAGCCACCGCTGCCCTGGTGCACACTGACAGAAGCGTACACTGGAGCCACCGGGCCCTCTGACCACCATCAGTAGGCAATGCGGGTGAAGTGTCTTGCCCAAGGACACAACGACACTGAAAGGCGGTGTTCTGTCAGACCAGCATACCCATAGTCAGTACCCGTTTATCCCTATGGTTTATACCTTTAGTTTTGTGCGAAAAATAGACTTTAAACTACCTGAACAGCCGTGTATCCCTTTAGTCATGTACAAAAACAATTTAAAAACAATTTAATTTCTTACTCTTTGGCGTTTTTTGAAGCGTATGGTGATCTCACCTTAAATAGTTTTTTGTTGTTGTACATAACTAAAGGGATGAACGCCCGTTGAGGTAGTTTAAAGTGCTGGTGAGGGTTCTCAGTCATCCAGGTCACAGCCATTGCAAAAAAAGGAAATTACAAACAATTCACTGGACTTTGTTTCCAAGCCGGAAGACGTTTCACTTTCCATCCAGGAAGCTTTTCCAATTCAAAATGTCAGAAATAGCGTTGAGTTTCAGGTTTTTTACAGTAGCCCAACAAAGCCTTGTTTTTATTATGAAATCATGCAAATTGGAACAGAGAAAGGGCTTATTTTGTTAGACTGCAATACTCCATACCCATCCAAGTGTCTGTCTAACAAAAGAAGCCACTGGTATTATGACATTAAAGAATTTATCCAATCGTATTTATCTAAACTTTTAATGATTGCTTTTGCAGGAAAGGACACTGGGAGTTACAGACATCCCAAGTTCCAAAAACTCATTTCAGGGAGATGCTTATCATGCCCCCCCAAAACACACACACACACACACCATGGGGACAACAGACCCGCAGCATGGCCCATACATACACACTTAAGGCCAGCAACTTTTCAACTGCTGTTTATTAAGTAACAGTAATTTCTTAAACACAAAACAGAACAGTATCGGTCTTTTATTTTCAATTTCCAATACTTTCAATCTTGCAGCCTTGAACATCAGTTGTGCTTTCTTATATTCATGGGACTTCATCATACAGTGCACCTCGCCACAGTGTCATCGTTCCTCACCATGGCTGGTTCTAGACAGGGGACAACGGGGGCCGATGCCCCTGTAGATCATGTTCTTGGCCCTGTACAGAAGACATAATACTTCTAATTCTAATTATGATCTGCGCTGGAACAGACATGGTTACTGATAGGTCCTTTGGATTTATTTCATTCTTTTTCTTTACAAATTCTGTTTTAGTAATTATTCAAAAACAATAAGGTTATAGCTTCAGTGGTGTTTAAATAGGATCCCAGTTTTCATCTGCTTAAGGTTTTTTTTTTTTTAAACAAATAGATAAAAAAAATGCTCTAATTTTTACAGATAAATTTAACAGTTTTTCTTGAATTCTAATCTTAATTTTATAGAAAATGGTAGTTTTAACTTAAATTAAGTCAAAAATATTTAAAATGCCTAAATTATAAATGTATATTGACCCCATCATTTTTATTGGACCTAATTGAAAAGAATTTTCCCTTCATGCAGCTCTCTTAATATATTTGAATCCCTTGCCCTGTTTTTTTATTTCCTGCTCTTCTGGGCCCCCATGAAAACACGCTGGCCCCTCTCCTGGCCCCCTGGTACATTTTGTCAAGATCCGCCACTGTTCCTCACCTTCACTAGACGTGGATATACTTTAGTATATTCTGCTGTAAAATTAGTCTGATATTTACATTTTTTACTCGAGGATTGAACCTCTGCCGCTTTCACAGGATGCACAGCTTTGAGTGGTAACTAGGTGAGAGTAACCCGAAACATATGGGACTGATCCCATCAGCGCTCTGACAACCAGCCGCCTGGAACGCTCACTGAACAGAGCCTCGCTTTGGACAGATACGCTGCACACATTTCACCAGCAGCCTCCTCCCCACACCCCGCTCTCTCTTGTTGTCTGCCCAATCACAGTAGTTCTAATCCACACATGATGAACGAATTATTGTATTGCCTGCTCGCTCTCACTCACATTAAAAAATCCACCTTGCAGAAAGTAATAAAATGCACCCAAGGCATATATTCTTAGATATGGTATCCTGTCAACTGTGGTTAAGGATAATGGTCCACAATTCAACAGTCATGATCAGATAACAGAAACAGAACTTTATTGGTCTTAAAATGGAGAATGTACCTCTGCATTTAACCCATCCCCTTGGGGAGCAGTGGGCTGCCATTGTTTGGCGTCCAGGAAGCAGTGTGGAGTTAGAGGCATTGCTCAGGGACCCAGAGTGCAGGCTGTGGGGATCAAATTGGGTACTTGCAACCTTCTCAGAGCACAAGCACACTGCTCTAACCACTAGGCCAACACTCCCCAAGCTGATTCCACATTTTACACAGTCAAATGGCTTATCTGAAAAAGGAGTGCAGATTGTATAGAGGCTCTTCAAGAAGGCCAGTTGAGACAGGAGATGATCCGCATTTGTGTTTACTAAACAACAGAACACCATCTTCAGTTAAAGGACTCTCTCCAGCAGAACTTCTTATTAACAGATGGCTTATAACTAGGGATGTCCCAATCAGCATTTTAGGCCTCCGATCCTTATCCGATCTTTGAACCTCAAATCCGATCCGATTTTGAGTCCCGATCCGATATCTTGCCTTTAGTATTGAAATTGATCAAACTCAAAAATATTTTGAGCAAGCAAAGATTCAGAAATTATGAAAACACTCAAAATCATCTCTTCTTCACATTAGTTCAGTGGACTTTCTGAAGCCGTTAATTAACAAAACGCATGAAAATATGCCTGCACTTCTATTTGTTTTATTTATCGTCATCACTGTCTCATCTATTGATGCTTTCTCTGCTATCTTCAGATCTTTAAAATCTTACATCAGAGATCTGATCGTTCCTTATAACAACAACTAACAGAGCACTTCGCTCTCTATCTGCAGGTTTACTAGTGGTTCCTAGAATTTCTACAAGTAGAATAGGAGGCAGATATTTTAATTATCAGGCTTCTCTCCTTTTTCTCACAGTAGCTTTGCCTCGTCTGTTCCTGTTTGGCTGTAACTCCATCCTGGAGAGAAATATTAGCTGTGCTGCTGCCATCAACACCCTTGTTTATAGATGCTGGAGATTGGGCTGTTTTTCCAGTGTAGTCCTGTTTCCTTTTACACCTTTTATTGGCTTTCGTGGAGGTGTGGTTCAATGCTGACTGTCATAGGCGGATGAAGGCAAGTAATCAGTTTATTCAGTTGAACTTCCACCAAGGCTCCATTTCTCCAATCAATTCCATTTAATGCCTCTTGTCTCTTTTAGTTTTTTTTTTCCCTTTTCCATCCATAGTTTCTTGCTGTAGAGTAATGGTTTAAATGTACAGAAGAGCATTAGGGCCACTGGAAAAAAAAGTTAACTGATTTTTAAGTATTATTTAAGCTGACTTTTTTCTCAGAATTGTGATTTTAATCTCAGAAGTCTGACAGCTAACAAACATGTTAGCATCAAGCCGTAGCCATGTCTGTTTTAGAAACTAGCTATCTTGTTTTAATCACCTTCTGCTCTTCCATTAATAAACAGCATCACCAGGGACCCTTCAGGCACGTAAAAAGTTGCCTAATTCCATCATTTTTCACCAATGTGCTACTGGCTCCCAAACATCTCACATCTTTGTCAGTGAAGCAGAGTGCTCAACATCTCTTTCCTTCATGGTGCCCGTCTACATTAAGATACAAAATTCTGAGATTAAAGTCAGAATTCTGAGAAAAGTTTGAATTCTGACTTTTACCCCATATTAAACTGAAATGAAATCTTAAAATCAGTTAACTTTTTTTTTCAGCTGCCCTAATCTCTTCCATATAAATGGTTCATGGTTCAGATAGACAGTAGATTTGGGGTTTTCCTCCTCCTAAATGCTTTCTTTCAGAGCTCCCCATTTCAGTTCAGTCCTGCAGCAGCACTGCTCCCTCTGCTGGCAGGAAGACTAATAAATCTCATTCTGTTTTCTGAGAACCATCAGCTTTACTTGGATTCAGAAACATTGGGTTAAAAGGAAAAAATGGCAGAAACGTTTTTTAAAAGGAAACGATTCGGATTTTCTTTCACTTTTAGATGTGATCTTTTAGTCGCTTTTAGAACAAAAACAGACTTATTTGGGCACAGATGATGAAAGGACTGCAGCTAGTGTTTCTTTAGAGACTACATTGAACAAAGTGTTTTTATCGCCATTTTTATTCTCTTGCAGACAAACAGAAATCTGCACAGATCTTCTGCAGTTCTTCACTCGTCTGCCTCAGACTCTTCGTCGTCCTGGCTGATCTGGAAGTAGCGCAGCTCGTACGTCTCCTTGTCAGACGCCACCACCCTCAGCCAGTCCCTGAGGTTGTTCTTCTTCAGGTACTTCTTTGTCAAGTACTTGAGATACCTAGGATGGAGTCAAAGGGAGGCCAGGGGTCAGATTTCATGTATTAAACTCATTGTGAGGAGAAGCGACAGGTCTCGCCTCACCTCTTAGAGAACTGTTTCTCAGACGTCACGTTAATCTTGTTCTTCATGCGGCCGACCTGGACGATGTTCCCAAGGTTCCCCGTCTTTCCGTTCACCTTGATCCGTTCCTTCAGGAAGGTTTCCTAGCAGACAAGAGCACAATAATGCACTAGGGAAGAGAACCCTAGTCGACCCGGAGCTAGGGAAGGGAGCCCTAGTCCGCATGCGGCGTTAGCTGCCTGAAAGCACTGCATTCATCCTGTAATGTCGTGGGAACTGTGAATGCTGTTGTGGACATATTTAGAGATACAGGAGGGACTTACAAAGTTAGCAGAATCCAGGATCCCGTCCTCCACAGGATGGGTCAGGTCCAAGGTAAACCTCCATGATGGGGCCTTTCTGGACTTCTTGCCTGCTGCAGGTCTCTTCTGTTTCACCTGCATCACAAATCAGTGGCGTTACATCACCTGAATCCCAACAACTCAGCAGAATCTAAAATATAATCATCTGATCCTGAAATGATACACACAGCTCTCTGAAACGTCTCCTCATTCTGGGGGGGAAAAAAAACTAATCTGGTGTAACTTCAGGGATGTTCGGCTCTACATTTCCCACCTCTGATCCCATTTAAATACCCAATCCTGACACTTTCTGATACTGTTTACAGAGGCTGTCAAACTCCTGTCTACAAGCAGCTAAAAAAAATGTCATGTATAATATCCATGAAGACAAAAAAAGATCCTCAGAAAACCCTTAAAATAGAACGGAATTTGTAAATTTCATTCTGAAAAAAATAAGAATATATATATATATATAGTTATATATATATATATATATATATATATATAAATGCAACTGAAAGGTTAGTTATTATGGAAATGTACTAATAGATCCGTCTCTCTATGGATCAGGGCCATTCTTAACAATACCTGATCTAAAACATCCTTCACTATCAGGATTAATACCGTTTACAGGGATCAGTGTCTGTGGATGGATTCATCATGCAGGGCAGGGCGCTGAGATGAAATGTTGTGAATTGGCACTACATAAATAAACTAAATTGAATTTAATAAACTGGTTTCCAGCAGCTGTCAATTTTGTTGAGACTGACCAATAAGAATAAAGTCCTGCCCATGACTTTTTCACATGAGAGAAAATTCCTCAATCAAAAACAAAGATTTAAGTTTTGAGAGAGAAGAAAAACGCTTTGAGAGGGAAATCTATTTTTGAAAGAAAATGTTTCTACTCCGATTGCAAAAACATATGTATATATGAGTATTTTTTTATATATTGTCTGTTGTATTCTTATGTTTAATGGCATTTTTCCAGAATAGAAAGAAAGTTGAGTCTAAGTCACTTGGAAAGCATTTTCCAAATGCACTGATGAAGATTCTCAGTCATCCATTTTCCAAATGTCAATTAATCTTATTCTATGACAAAATATTTTCTCCCAAAACCCTTTCTTCAGTCTACAATAGCATCAGTTTTTGCTATCACTGTGAAAATTAGTTCTCTCCATTATATTTATTTTCCCCTTTTAGATGGCCTTTTTTCTTGAATGTAATAACACAAGAGGACGACAAGCATTTCGTCCAGGATAGAATAAAAAAAAAATTAGAATAAAGTCATAAGATCATGAAAATAAAGATGCAATATTATGAGAATAAAACTGTAACATGACAAGAATAAAGTAGTACATTTATGAGAATGAAGTCCTAGGATTGAGAGAATAAAGTTGAAAAAATGCAAGAATGAAGTGCTCATACCACAAACTGTTTCACAAAGACAGCTTTGAGCTCTGACAACCATATGATGGCCAACCAGCTCCACCAAACAGCAACTTTGACATACTGCCCAAAAGATTTCCTTATTTGTTAAACCGATGCCAAAGTATAATTTCATATCATGCTCGACATTCCTCATTTTAGGGAAGAAACTGCTTCTTTTTATAGTCGTTGTTGTGAAGATTTTCAGTCATCCAGGCCATAGTCATTCCCAAAAAGTAAAAAAAAAACACTGGACTTGAAGATGTTTCGCTTCCCATCCAAGAAGCAAAACGTCTTCAAACTGGGAAACACAGTCCAGTGGTTTTTTTTTTTTATTTAAAATACAACTTTATGCTGGTAACATTAGGACTTTATTCTCATAATAATGCAACATTATTCATGCATTTTATTCTTGTAATGTTGTGATATTCTTATTTTATTCTCTTAATGTTGCGACTTTATCCTTGTTATTTTATTCCTGTATTGTTGCAACTTCTCATAATTTTATTACTTTATTTGTGGTAATGTCACAACTTTATTCACATAATATTAGGACTTTATTCTGATAATTTTATGATTTTATTCTCGTAATGTTACTTTATTCTCATCATTTTATTACTTTATTCTCATAATTTTATGATTTTATTCTCGTAATGTTACTTTATTCTCATAATTTTATGATTTTATTCTCGTAATGTTACTTTATTCTCGTAATGTTACTTTATTCTCATAATTTTATGACTTTATTCTCAAATAAATAAAAATCTCTAGCCTAGCCCTAGTACTCTGCTCAGTTGGTTGCTCTGTCAGCTAAAAGCATGATTTTAGAGTCTCTATAATCTAATTAATAATCAATAGTTTCACTCCTACTTCACCACTGTTGTCACTGATAGCTTTTGTGCTTCACATTTATGATAATCAGATTAGGCCATGTTTAACATCAGAAACTTATTTAGGTTTGCATCAAGATTCAACTATATTCAGTTTCGCCCAACTCCTATTCTACAAATTAAAACTCTAAAAATATATTCATCCGATTTAACAGATTATATAAAAAGTGACTATTTCTACATGAAAGTCGAACCGGGAGAGATTAATATTTCTAACAGATCAGAACCAAATACGGTAAAAGCTGAGATATCTAGATTTGCATGTTTAGCAAAACTATTACAAGTTAAGCCGAATTAAGTTAAAAGTAACGGTCTACTTCAACACTTGATTTAAAAACCGTAAATGTCACCTTAATAAATAGAATCAAGCATATATGTCAAAAATCCATTGTTTTCCTACGGAGTTTGGTCAACGGGGACACCAATGAGTGGAACACGTGGACAAGCTAAAGCTAACTTTGCTCCTTTTCTAGACTGTTTCCTAAATAACAAACAACTTTGAAAGCGCTTCAGTTGTGCCTATAACTTCTAAGACTCATCAGTGTTCGACAGAGAGCTAAATAATGAATTACATTCAAGTTGAAATGGATTAATGTATGAGGAGAAAGCCGGACGTACCGGTGCCATGTCGAGAACGAAGGGGAGAAAGGAGGAGGCGGAAGTGACGCAAGGGGAAGTGACGCGGGCGACGTAGGAGGCACGCACGGCTTGAAACGCCTCTCCTAGAAATCAAAGCCAAAATAAATGAATAAATGTCTAAATAAATAGTTTCCATGCTGATCATGCTGTAGGTGTTGTATTAACCCACCAATACTTTCAAATTGAAGTTTTAACTGTTAAACCGCGAGTTAAAAGCGATGTTCCCCATGACAGAGGCAAGTTTTACCTGTAAACAGATTAGCACATGGTTGAAGTGTCAGAGCAGAAGCTGAGCTGTAGGATGAGGTGGATCCAAAGGTCAGCTACCGCCCTGATAATAAACCTGCTGATCCTGTTCAATCATTCACCTGCTCTCCTCCTCCTCCTCCTCTGTGGGCCTGCTGCAGCTCCATTCATTCAGCTGCACCGTGTCTCTGAACACATGGAGGAAAACCAGAGGGTTTCTGGGTGACTCACCAAACCAAAACCCTCACTATGAGGGAGAAGAGCTGGAGAATGACAAAAAAAAAAGTAATGCATTCATTTTTCCAGTGAGCAGACGTGCAGGAGGGAGTGACTCATCTGCAGGCTGGGGTGTGGCTGTCATGGCTTCAAAAACTGCAACCCAGGAAGAAAATATCACAGAAACATGAAGTTACAAAAAAAACAACTCATGGATCTGTTTGGGGAATAACACCAACTATACATAACCTGATCCTACTTGTACCAAAGTATCTAAAATACTCCCTGCATCAGTTAAAGGTGATTCATAGATAGGGTTGGAGGCACTAAGCTGATCCTGCTGCAGGATCCCATGTTGTTCCTCCACAAGGTTCTGGATCTACCTCAATAAAGAGTCATCCAAGTCCTCTCGGCTGACTCCTTTCAGTGCAGCAGCTCCTCACCTCACTTTACATTCAAGTTAGAATAGAATTTAACTTTATTGTAATTACACTGTCACAGCTGCAAAGCGTTGGAATGTAGTTAGCATCTATCCAGAAGTGCTATACAGTATATAAATATTGATTTACATGTGACAGATATGTACAGAGAATATGTATGTATTGGTTATAAATGGTATATATAAACAGAGATCAATTGTAAGAGGCTATAAAACAAATAAATGTGGAATCTTTTGTTAAAGATGTCTGCACCTTGAAGCTTTCTCTCTCTGGTTCTTTTTCCTGAAAAGAGATCACTCTTGACAAACTATTTGAATAACACTTTATAACTTATATGTATTAAATAACCATGAGCCACGACAACAGATTTTAACAGAAATTGTAATCTTACTCAGATCAGAGTTGCTGCTCAGATTTTACAGAAGGCAGCTGCTCCAACCGGGCTCACCTCTCAGGAAGTGGCCCCAATTAACAGTTAAAAAGCATCTCCATTCTGCCACATCATCACATTTTACATCATACAAATTAGCAGATGATTGGAAATCCATGGCCCCACCCTTCAAAATATTACACTTTGTTTTAAGCTGAAGGACACTGCTCTCATTTCATTCCCACATCTTTGCCACATGCAGAATGAAGATGATAACTGTATATAGCTGGACAGAGGAACTGTCCTAATTAGATTAAAACGTCAGTTCTGATGCGCAACAGGAAGCCAACACCAAGGTGTTATAACCTCACACATCTTCAGTGATAATTATCCTAACTATATATACTGATTATAAATCAAAGTTAAGATATGGATTATATATATATATTTGATGGGTTAGAACACAGGATAAATAATAGCAGATGAAAGATTTACAGATTATTTACAGCTACAGTTGAGAAATACGTGTAAGTGGTATTGGATCTGTAGATTGTTGTGTTTGTGCGTGTGTGCAGACAGTCCATATGACAGTGTGTGTGCGATTATACCCATCTAGATATCAGAGTGCACTTGAAAAACTATCTAGAAAAAAGTTTAATTTTCCTCAATTAAGTTTATTTACCCTTAATTTGACTAGGTAAATGAGATAGTTTGCCAATAGAATGAGTATTTTTACTCTTAAATTAATATAATTAGATAATATCCACTTGAAATAAGACAATACAATTGTGTTTACTTATTTTAAGTGTAAATTAATTTGTTCCATTGGCAAAATGACTCTTTCACCAATTCAAGAACAAATTAACTTATTTTAAGGAAAAAAATGACTTATCTAGATTTCTATTTTTTTCCAGAGTGAGGACCACGTTTCCAATTTCACCCTCACAATGAGGAGCAGTTGTTGTTAAGTGAGAACATTTTGCTGGTCCTTAGAAGCTATTTTGCTAATTGTTAGCTTTAGGGCTAAGTTGTCAATAGGGTTAGGGTGAGATAGGCATTGGTAATGGTTAGTTTTAGGGTTGAAAAGGACTGAAAATCAATGGGAGTCAACACACGGTCTGCAGGGCGGTGCATTCCCTGAGCTGAAGGCCATGTTACGGGCCTTCAGTAGGAGGCGAACATTCCGGTTCATCCAGGGCTTCTGGTTGGGGTACATAGTGATACCATTGTGGGTGGTGACAGTCTATGGTGGTGGAGATGTGGTCCAGTAGAGATGACTGATTAAAGTCTGAGTGGTGGAAAGTTTTCCAATCTGTACACTGAATCGGACCTGGAGCACAACATCCAAGGCCCCCGGCGACACCTTTACTGTCCTCACAATAGGTTCCACACGTTGGATGAGTACCGATGTCTGGGAGGGGGTGACACCTTGTAAGCTCCAGCCAGGTTGGAGTAGACATGGTCCAGGAGACATGATGGTGGAATCTGGGGAGGACTGTCTTTAAGTTGGAGCGGTTGAAGTCACCCGCAACAATAAAAGCACCTTCAGTGTTTGGTTTGGAGTTTGTTAATGGCTGCATAACATTCTTTCAAATTAGAGTGTTTCTCCATAACTTAGATGTTGGATCCATTTTGAATGACCAGATGTAAATAATAAAATAAAACAAAAAAACTCTACTTATAACCCACTTTAAAACAAAATACAGCTGGAAGAAACTGCTGCTCATATCTGCCAAATATAATCGGGCATTAAACAAAAAGATTCACTACAGCTAGAAACAACCAATCATAGCCCATGGACTTCAGACCTCAGAACTTAGGAGCACATCAGCCTGGCTCTGAAATCCTTCCACTGGCTCCCCCGTGCAGCTTCGTAGAGAATAGACTTCCAACATCCTCCTGTTAAGTCTAAAAATCACTGAATAGATCAGCAGCTCAATCTATAACAGATCTGTTATCAGTGTATCAACCTTTTCCAATTCAATCCTCTGTTCACCTAGAAGCAAACATTGAGAAGCAGCATTTAGTTCCTATGCTCCACTGACTGGAACAAACTCCCAGAAAACTGGAAGTGTGATGAAGGCCTGAGTTCTTTGAAGTTAAAAACCCATTTTATAGAGCTGCCTTTGAAAGCAAACTGTTAACAGAGGTATTTAGTTGAAGGTTGTGTTGCAACTGCTTTATTCAACTTTAGTCTATTTTAATTCACGTAAAGCTCTTTGAATTGTGCATTTACTGAATTGCATTCTATAAATTAACTTGCCTTTAGCTTTATTAGTATTTTTAACTATTCCTTTGCTGGGTATTTTACTATATTCTGGCTGGTCTACCCAGTCAATCTTTGATGGTCGTGCCTTGCCTTCCTCTATGAAGTCCAGCTTAGCTTGCTCGCAATACAGAGGTCATCAGAGCAGGTTCTGGTACCAATACTAACTGGAAATATTATCTATATATTTTTTATATATTTTATTTTATTTTTATTTCACGGTAGCTGCTATGGAAGTCCCAAATCTCATTGTATCTGTCACAGAATATAATGACAATAAAGGCTTTTTGACTTTTTGACTTTTGACTTGAAATTAAGCACCTCCATGAAGCATTGTTAAGTTTTCAGATGAAGACTTGGAGCTCCAAATGATCAGACTTTAAACAAGGGCAGTATTTGTTCTGCGCAAAAAAAAAATTCAAAGGTTTCAGTCATCTTAAAACAAGACTTTGGGCCGCTAAACCAAAGTCAAGTCTCAGGTTAGATGGCTGTGGAATCCTCTCTGGTTCATTTGAGCTCAAATGCAATTATTCTCAAATGTAAAAAATCATTTATGCAGTTATTTTTTAAAAATATTTTCCTTCTAAAACAAAAAAAAAAAAACCCGAGGCCCTCAGTTTAATTAAAACAACATTTGCAGGTATACAACTAGTTATCAAAATGAATGTTGGTAAAGATTAAGGTTTAGCAGAATAGTTTAATTTTAAGTAACTCACTCCATAGCAAATGATAAGACCAGAACACTTATGAACATCTTAACTTTTCAGGTTTTAGAAACTCTGCAGCACCGAGCCAAATGTAAAGGAATTAAAACATAACGCATTTTTCCCTACCCACAGAATGATCCCAATGTGGTGGAACTTGGACAGAAAACCAGACAGCGTTTGCAGTTTTTATCCATTTGTATCATTGTTTTATTTTTGCCTTCTCCAGTCAAGTGACAAAGGCCTCGAGTGAACAAAAAAAGTTTGCAACTGAACCACCCTCCCCAACCCAAATAAAGTCCCTCAAAGAAAAAAAATAAAATAACCACACTCCTCACTGCAAACTGCCTCCCACAGGTTGGAGGCCCACACCGCGCCACGCTCACACTCGCCTCTAAAAACAAAAAAGGTAACACCTCTTTGTAATGGGGGATGTTATGAGGGAGGAAGCGGGGATGAGCCACTTTGCATCGGACCGCCGTTATGAGTGCACCGGCCTGTCCCCAGACAACGAGGGAGAAGTTACTGAAGCTTTTGTTCCTGAAGGGAAGCAGGGGAAGAAGAACATTTCTCTTTTCTCAGGTTTACAGCTTTACATGCTTGGGGGGGCCTCAGGTGCTCTTTAAGTGCCGGCCACCCTGAACCAGTGATTGGGAGGGGGACCAAGGCCATGCTAGGAAGCATTATGGCTGCTAGAGGGCCAACCTAAACCAGAATGAAGTATCTACAAGGGCAGCCCCCTCCCCTTGACCCCATCCCTCCAAGACGCCTCAGATCTGCTTTATTTAATCTAAAGAATATCAAAAATAATAATCATACAAAAGCTGAACCCCAAAGTTTGTTTCTTTTTAAACATTCAGGAATGTGAGCGGCGGAAACCAACACTGAAGGCAAAATAAGCAGGAATGAGCAACTGATCGGGATTTTTTTTTAAAGTTGTTTTTATATAAAGTAGATTGTTACCAAACAAAACTGGATCAGGCAGAGGAACATTCCCAACAGCAACGGAAAAGAGATATGGGAGGAAAGATCAAGATGAGGGAGAAATTACAACTGAATGTTTTGAGGTTGACTGTGAAGATCAATGCATTTATGGCAGAACCATTGACAATGCAAGAAACTGGTTGTGGGTGAGTGCTTGTTGCGTGGGCAGCAAAGTCCGTCTCCCTATTTGCTGGCCAGGACCTTGGTGGCAACGGCACAGTCCTCCCCCATGGCAGATATGACGGTGACCTGCAGAGAGGGATAGCAACGTGTTCAAGTCAATCATCTGAAACTTTACACACGTGGCTCAGAGTCCAGACATTCCCTGCAAAGGGGGGGGTCATTCAGGGGGGCCAACAGCTCTGCCATTAAATAAATGACTTATAAGAATTAGAAAAAAAACTCACCATAAATTCTTCACCGGCTTCGAACTTTGATTCAATTTCCTTGCCGACATCGCTTTCAGGGACGCGCAGGTCCTCTCTGATGTCGCCGTTGTCGCCCATCAAGGACATGTAGTTTTCATTGATGTTAACCAGCTGCAGAGAAAACATAGGCGGCATAACGTTAGAATAAATAAACTAGCGATCATTCCTCCATGACCGTTAAGATCCTCACTGATGATCCACACTCACCCCAACACCTAATCTAGGAACTTCAAACAGGTTGGGTGATGTGGAAGGGCCAGTCAGTCCATCACCCACTGGGATAGACTGGCTGGCCCTGCGCAGGATAGTGAGGGGACTAGCCTGTTCAGAACCTGTTTCAATGACAGGACTCACCCAGTCCATCTATACAGGAAATGCTAAATGGTCCCAGTAGAGTCTCTACATAAAATAAATTAAATCTGCTAGCTTTAAGCTAACCGCACCGCTATGCTAACAGCAGAGCCAGACATTCAAGCGTAAGAAATGTACACGACATTTAGTCATGTTCTGCATTTTTGAAACTTCAAAAAGTAAAACGTTATTTTATTCCCCTAATTTTTAAAATCTAAAAGATTGAAAACTTCAAGACAGACAAATAATTTTTCCTCTAACCCAGAAATAATGTACAAAACAAAAGTTTCTCAGACAGTGTTCAGCACTGATGGCTCACTGGTTCCAGAAAAATCACCATCAAGTAAAGCAGCTGCAGGCCGACACCGAGGCTTACTGATGGCCCAAATTACAGACATTAGATTAACGAGGGAGAAATCATCCTGCTAAACTTTAAAGCAAATTTAAACCCAAAACAGCCAATAAATGGAAAACAGATCAATCAGCAGCTGTTTTGATTTTACTTCATGTCTAAAAGCCTGTATTAAAACCAGCTGCGATGATCCACAATCCCTGCTAACTCTGCAGAAACTCTTTCTAGCTGCCAAAGTGAATTGATTAGAAACTGTTAAATAAGGCATCAAGCCTTGTCCTAAAATAACTGCATGGAACTAGTATCCTGAAATGTGGTCCTTACAGTCTGAACCTGGTGCAAGACTACAACAACATGAACAGAAGTATCCAACAGTATTTAGTTCGACTGAAAGATGGATGATCAGGAAAGTGAAAACTGAACAAGCAGATCATCATGGCTGGAGTTTGATTCAGGATCACTGCAGCGGAGCTCAGCCTAATGCAGGCGAGGTCTTCATTCTCTGGTTAACACAAACCAGCGTACCTGATAATCTGTCCTCTTGATGGAGGGAACATCCATGTTGTGGGTGGAGGGGCACATATCTTCATACTTCTTGTTGGTGAAGATGTCAATTCCAACCAGGTTAACCTACAGGAGAAAACAGAACAGCTCACTGCAGCTAAACTGACCAACAGCTGCTTAAATTTACATTAAACAGCTCAATATTTCTCAAGAACAAAAAAACAAAACTGAAATTTCAATCATCATATTTGAAGTAAACTAAAACCAACAGAAGTCTAAAAACGTGTTCTCTACCTAGAGGAACTGGTTTGACCTTTAACAGTCTTGAAAACTGGGTCATACCCTGACATTTAAGAAGCCAAACGTACCTTGGCATGTCCGTGCTTGCCGGTCTTGGAGGTGGACATCTCCACGATTTTGCAAGGACGTCCCTTCAGCACCACGTACCCGTTCTTACGCAGGGCAGAGCACTGCATAGGGTAGGTGGCGGAGGCGCCAGACTCACCAGTCGTGAAGTCAAGATCGGGATCTGCCATGGTGCGATGGGTCTGGGGCGCTGCGAGGACAGACGACAGAACTCTGATCAGGTAAACAGTAAACAGCTTCTGGTGGGCGGCACTGGAAATATAAACAGAGTAGATGTAATCCCAGCTCCCATCGTCCAGTACGACTTCAGCTTCAATAGAAGACGCAGCAAAAAACGGTTTGATAACAGCTGCAACAATCAGGGTTCATAGTTTTTAAGTCAGTCAGGTGAACGGTTTCTGAAGTTAAAGTAAATTTTAAGGATTAAATCTGGATGATTTCCTCACATGCTCAACGTTGCTTAACTGCAATTACAAGTCAACAGTTTAGTAATCTAGGTGTCCATGATATCTTCTAACATTTATGGAAAACACTGAAGAGAATCAAGAAGCTACATTTCCATGTTGACGAGAGCGAAAACCGAAGAAACCATCAGCATCCATCTTTCCACTCCTCAATCCAACCCCCTCCAGACTAATTTAAGTCTGCAGTTAATTATGAAAACCTGAGCTTAAAGGAGGACTCACTATATCAAAAAATAAAAATATCTGTAGAAGGTAAAATATTAAACAAAGACAATAATCGATTCAAAGTTTGCACCTTCATGTTGCAAAACTTTTAAGTTTTTGTTTTTCCCCAAATAGATGGTTCTGGGTTTCAGTGACGCCCTTAAAAGACAATAGATGCCGTTTTATTCCATTTTAGCAACTTTTAAAAGTTGTATAATTATATATACACAGCTCTAAATTTGTGACTTAATCTACGTTCTTATTGACTAAAATATTTAAACCATTAAATTCTAATTTTTTTTAAGTAGCCTACTTATAAAAGTATAAACTATAAAGCAAAGTAATTAGATTTTCCATCATAGCAGCAATAAACAAATCTTAGTTGAGTCCATTCAAACTAAATAAAACTCATACTTCATTTCATGTATGCTTTAAATTCTTGGAATATTGGGATTAAGTTTCCTAAGTAAGTTATACTTGCATTAGACAAATAAAACATTGTTATTCCTTATATTTTAAAGGGACAACCTAAGTTAGCTGCTCTCCCTGCCTTTCTGGGGCCTCTATAGCAGCCTTACTCATCAGATCTTAGATGCAGAGCTGAATTTTAGGAGAAAATGTTAAATATTCCTCATTTGACCGATCAGTCTAACAGGTCTGGATCAACAGCAGCGATAAATCCGCAGCGTCCATGAAACGTGGAAGCTGTGACGGGCTAGCCGGCTAAACACGAGGCTCAACTGCTGTGTCATCCACCACTGATTTAAAGGGCTATCCGTCACTTACTGCAGCAGAAATACCCTAATGTGAATAAAAGACAGAAAAAATGTTGGAGACAAACTAGGAATGCGTCTCTCGTGGGGATTTACGACATAATTTATGAAAGTAGCGCCCGCTAGCTTGGCCTTCTGTTAACAACACCGACAGACAGCGGGGAGGTTCGAGAAAAATAAACCATATTTAGTCATTTTTAAAGCACTTGGATCACATAATTTAATTAAAACGCCTCGTTTGATATCTAAAACTATAAACTATTGCCAATTCATTTAAGTGATAATTTAAAAGTGAGCTAACGCTTAGCTAGCAGCTGCTACACATGCTAACAGCTACGGGCTGCCAGATAGAACCAGAGATTCATTCCACGTTCGACGGCAGTTTGATTTCCAGCTTTTATTTCGCTTTTTTAATGGAGAGCTGGCCGATGATACGCAGCGCGGAGAGGCAGGAAAGCACGGCCGACATGACACCAAGCGCCGCGCCGCCGAAGGCCGCATGTCCCTTTGATTCAACCCCGGACACCCACACCCTGCCCCGCCGCCCGACAGGAATCCAGCGGCTAAACCAGGGAACTACTGCGAGGGCTTCGCTTACCGGGACGAAACTACCTTCCTGCCTCAGAATCCGCTCTCCGGTGAGCAAATAACGGATAAAGTTCTCCGTTTATTCCCTGAAGGAAGAAACACGCGCCATGCCGCACTTACCTTCCGAGCAAAAAGAGGACCGAGAGTGCGCAGGCGCGGCCAACTTGACTGCAGCATCCGCGGAGGAAGAGGGGAGGAGGGGGCATATATGTGTTCAGCCAGGCAGAAAGGGATGCCAGGTTTGTCCGAGTCTAGCCTCATTCAGGCAGACACAGAGGATATGTCAGTCATCAGCGAACATGGCAACCCGTGAGCTCACTGATACGTTGCTCTGGAAGAGCCTGTCACACATGTGGATATAACCCAAACCCCTGGTGATTGTTCACTGTAAATTATACTTTTTTTCTGTATTATAAAACTTTTTCTAATAAAGTTTATAAAAAAAAAAGTGTGGATATAACCAGAGGCGCAGCAAGAAATGTTTTATAAGGGCTCTCAGCCTTAACCAATGTACACTAGATGTTAATATCAAAGTAAATAGGAGAATAAATAATGAATTATCAGTATATACAGGAGAATTATTGGCTATATTATTAGCATTTCAATGGATAGAGGAAGTGAGACAATTAAGATCAATTATATGTTCTGATTCGAATTCAGCTTTAATCAATGGTGTAACGACAAAACAATACGCCCGTGGGAGGGGGCCCATATGAAGTACAACACCCCATAACCAACCCCCACAACCCCCGCCGCCGTAGAGAACTGACCCAAAATGTGCCCCATAAATACAGGCATCATCAGTTCATCATTCTTCACCTTCACTAGACATGGATGTACTTTAGTATACTCTGCCGTGAAATCAGTCTTATCGGGCTACCTTGAGTTTCGCTACAGCCCCTTCCTCACCAACCCTCTCCATTCATCTCCTGGTCGCAATCTTTACTCACTGTAAGAGCAACGTCCACCTATTTTAGGAAGTTTTTTCCGCTCTTCCAGCAGCTCTTTCTTTTCCTTTTTCTTTTCTGGAATCCGCTTAAGTACATCATTTTGGTATCCATCATCGCTTACACATTATACCTAACAGTTATGGTTTAATCTACGCTCTGGATTATCTGCAGTATAAAAAAAATAAAACACTCAAATACATGGTTCTTTTAAGATCTTTAATGGGGTTTGAAACACATTATATGAGTGTATTTTTTACCAGCCGTTTAATGAATTATACACAGTTATTAAAATAGTAATTAAAAGTACCACTGTCTGCTTTGCTATTGGTGTGGTGTTTAAACGGCTCACCATTATGTTGACATCTGCCATGTGTTGAGGTATAAATAAGGTCCAGTCAGTCATTTTAAAATCAGGTGGTTTTAAGAGGAATTTTTCACACCAATACAGACGTTCTAGTACACAATTGCGTAGGGGGCCAACCAGGTGTCAGAGACGGGGCCCCTAAGCAACTGCAGTCTCTGCTTACCGATAGTTACTCCATTGGCTTTAATCAGTATAGAAAATAATTTTTCGGAAAATAGATTGGACCTATTAATTGAAATACAGCAAGTTTTCTAACAAGTTCAAATCATGGATATTAGTGTTATATTTATTTGGGCACATATAGGGATAAATAAAATTGCAGATAAGATGGCTAAGGAAGCATAAAAAAATAAAACAACTGATATGATGACTAACTTGAGTAAGACAGAAATGAAAATTATCATTAAACAAAGGATAAAGGAAAAGTGGCAAAAACAAAGGGAAGAAGAAAGGAGAGGAAGATGGTTTAATAGGATTCGATGTAAAGTCAAAGAAATGAGGATAGCAGGAGGAAGCAGAAGAGAGGAAACAGTTATTTCAAGACTTAGATTTGGACAGGAATAAATAATACTCTATTCAAAATGGGAAACATGTCAGGCAAATGTGAATAGCGTGGACAAGACGAAACATTAGTACATGTAGTGATGTACTGTAAGAAGTATGAAGAAGAAGGAAGGACTTTGGCTAGAGACCTAAATAAGGAGAAAGTTCAATTTGATGTGATGGATATTCTGCAGAAAAAGTAAAAAAAAAGTTATCAACATTTATCTAAATATTTAACAATAGCAGGAATAATTAGGAGGATTTAGTATTTGTAAAGTAATATTATAGATATATAGATAAATAAAAATAAATATCTTTATGAATAGGGCCATTCTGATCCACACTCCTTACCAGTTGGTGGCGGTAATGCACAGAAAAGATGTTTGCCAACCGCCATTAAACCAAAAGCAACAACAAAAGAGAACCAATGTACGCTGATGGGGGGCCAAAAGCAGATAGGCACCAGAACCTCAGGGCCTTTCTACACTGTTCCAACAGGAACATTAACGAGCAAAACATCCATATTTTCTAAATAAAGACAAACTATACTTTCCTACAGCCTTTGCTAACAAATAGGCGCATATATGCAGTAGGTAAAAGGTATAGTGAATAAAACTCAGTTTTGAGTTCTGGTGCGTAAATAAATCATCATTGTCATTACTTACCTACTGGTATCAATAAACATTCTGCATAAAATTAATATTTACAAGCACTAATATCTGCATAAATTGATTATTTGACACGTTTTTATGAAAATTGTTATTTATCTTTGATTTCACTAAAGACTCCTAGATGACTTGCAGAGACACATAATTTTCTCTATACTCCATATAACACAACAATAGTTTTGTAAAGAGCATGAATTCTGTACTTATCATCCTTGATGTTAGTATATTGATGTGCATAATTAACCTCAAAAAATTAAAATGTTTTGCATATTCCACTGCAGAGCATTACTGCTGCCAACATCTGTATTAGAGTGAATAAATGGTAGGGGTGGCCAATGATTGGCTAAGGGTGGCCACCCCTGGGCCCCCATATAGCTCAACCCCTGGATATAACTATTTAACATCCATATGGGGTGGTCCTACATAGATGTAATTTGGACCACATGTAGAAATACAATGGATATATAAAGAGTTTGATTTGTTAGGAGTCGGTTCACAGATGGACACCAGAGGAAATTCCATCAGTCCCTAAATGTAGGTGAAGGTCACCAACAGGCAATGACTTTTCAGCGTTTGGTCACAATAAAGTTTTATATATATTATAGAGAATTATTGACAAGACTTTTCCTGTGAAATATTGTTTTTGAGTGTAGTTTTATTTTGGGAATCATTTCAGGGGTCTTAAATGTCCGGTTAGTAATCTAGCAATTTATCATTCTCTGGGATATCAGCGTCATGTAACGCACAGGGCCAATTTCTTTTTTGCCCATCTTGAAAATGGTGAGACAGGAGAACATTAAATTCAGGTGACAAAAAAATCTTAATTAGTGATAACGTTTCTACAGAAAATAGTTCCTCACCTAAACTTGCTCATGTTTACAGTCAGACTGATAAGTTTTAAACAGCTGAAACCGAGAAAGAAAAGCTGGACTAGACCCATGTTTATCCTGTCACCAAACAAACAGGTGAGTTTCTGCAGTCCTGCATGTTTTATGTGTTTCCTTGTTTGCACCGGACTTAATTGAATGTGCGAGGAATATTGCTATGAAGGACGGCATAACATGCTGAAGAAATGATCCAATCATTTGAATCAGAGGTGCAAAGTGCAGGAGAGGAGAGTCGTCTAAAACAGGAGGGACAGTAAAACGTTACAGTGGGGGTCTAAGAGCTTCTGTGGCTAACGTTGGTCATTAAAGTTATGGCAGGAGTGTTAACTATTGTGACACCAGAAAAAAAAAGAAAGTTCTACTTCATAACATAGGTTGTCTTTCTATACTGAAAAAAGGGTCACTAACCCATTCATGAAGCTGTTACTGAACTCCTTCAGTGATTATCTGTTGGGTCGGAGTTACAAAAAGGAGCATTATTACAGATCTCTCCTCCTAGCAGCTTTTAGACTCAGCAACCATCACTTCCTCCTACAGACTCATGCAATGTTCTACATCCATGCACTTACTTCCAAAGTAGGTTTTTAAGAAAATCTTCAGCTGATTTCTTTCTCAGGCAGTCAGATATGTGCATTTTTTTTAGTTCAAGTCACTTGACTAAGTTGTACACATAATATAATTTATTATAAGTGTGCCATTTTTGCAAATCAATTGAATTCAAAATGACTTAATTAATCCCAAAGGGAAATCAAATGATGCAGTAAATCATTAGCCTTTTTAGACGAGTTGTTGTAGGTGTTTATAGCTGTAGGCAGGTTGGATATTATAGCGGTCTGTCTTGCACCAGGTCTGGAGAAGCCTTTGAGCGAAAACCATTGGTGTTTAACAATGTGATGAAGAGGAGGCTCACTGTTGTCCATAATGTTCTTCATTTTAATTCTTCTTTGTGAAATCATCTCCAGGGGTTCTAGAGAGAGTCCCTTTGTCTTCTCTATTAGCTCGTTGAGCTTTTTTAATGTCATTTGATGCTGTTACCCCTGCAGATGATGGAGGAAGAGATCACTCTCCACAACAGACTTATAGAAGATATTCAGCATCTTGCTGCAAACACTGAAGAACCTAAACTTCCTTAGAAAGTCCAGTCTGCTCTGTCCCTTCTTGCAGACAGCTTCACAGTTGTCTCCAGTCTAGTTTGTTGTCCAGGTGAACACCAAGGTATTTCTACTCCTCCACCACCTCCACTTCTTTTCCCCCATGATGTGAACAGGATTGAACTTGCTCCTGTTTATTCTAAAATCTACAATCATCTGTTTTGTTGACATTCGGGGTCAGATGATTGTTTCCACGCCACAAAGCAGTTCACCAGGGTCTCTTTCATGAAGCAGGTTTACAGAAAAAGTTGTCTAAAGCCGAAAACAGCGAAACTAAACTTTTCCGGTTCACAAAGAGTTTCCTCAACTTCTGTAATGATCTTGGTTCTGTTGGTGTTCTCTAAGTTATCAGTTTAACGTTTGTCCATGTTTTTCTTTCTTTTCTAGCTTTATTGGTGTGATCTGGATTTATTTTATTTTATTAGGCTTTTCTTTGCTTGTCCTCTGTTGCCCCCTTGTGTTTTCTTTTCCCTTGGCTTCCTCGTCAGCTCTACTCACACCTGCTCCTTATCAGCTCATTAGTCCTGCCTTTGTTCAGTTTGACATTTTTAAGTTGGATTTTTTTGGATTGCTGTTTTTGCTGCCTGTAATCATTCATTAAATCTTCAAGGAACTCACTACTGCCTCTCAGCCTCTGCATTTAGGTGCTCACAAAAATCTCCAACCAAATCGTGAAGCTTCTATCTCTGTTACCATAGTAACATTTTCCTCTGACCTAACCTGGTCAGTAGCAGGTTTTGTTCAGTAAACTCAGAATCTCCTCTTTCTCTACTCTCCTTATAGCCAATCACGCTGTTTTATTTCCTAATTTAGTACGATTTTTGTTGTAGTTTTGTGCATAAAAATATATATAATTCACTAGATCCCTTTCACACAGTAGGTTTTAAAAACAAACATTGCATGTCTGTTTGATGAGGATCTTATTAAAGAATGATCAGCACCTTTTCACAGAGAAATAAATATTTATAGGGAGAGGATTCTACAACTCAGTTGACTGGGCATGAGATTACTTGTTTTTTGTTTGTTTAATATGACCGAGTGGCGGTTCATTTTATTCTTATTTAGTTATATTTAAAGTACAAGAAGAATTACTGAAATTATTTTCAGGTTACAGATAAATAGATTCATTAACTCTGCGGGGAAAAAGGAATTACTTTAGGGTTAAAAGTAGGATTCACTCGATGATAACAGCCTAATGAAGCCATTCTATGGCACCGCTAATAACGACCATTTATTGGGATGATAACATCTGAAGCAGGGCTGCAAACAGCTTCTTATTTACTGTCTAAAATAGACCGAAACCACCCCTGAGTAAATACCTGAGTAAAAATTCCCTCTGAAAATTGGAACATCATCAATGTTTGATGCTGTAGCGCATGTATTGTTTACAAATTTAACAAGGGAGTGCCAATATGGCGGCCGGGGGCTTTAATTTAACCCCTTAATACCAACGGGCTATCAGCAATCCAGTGAATAAACAGAGATCAGTGGGTGAAATATGCTCTTCCTGTTGCCTGTTGTCTAGGTGACTCGTCGAATTGGTGTTCCACTGATAATGGCTTTTCATACTTGTTGCGCTTAACTCTGAGTAGACCTAGTTAAAATCGATTTTACTTATTGATAGCAGCTTCTTGTCCATCTTTGATGCACCCACTTGAAATACTGGGATTTCTTGAGAGTAATCCCAGTATTTCTGCAGGTAACAGAACTCTTTCTGGTTCAGGAAGTCAGAGGTGAACAGAGTAAAAAAGAATGGTGAGAATACCATTCCCTGTGGTGCTCCTGTGCTGCTGACTACTGGATTAGACCACTGACCCTTCAGTCTAAGTAACTGTGGTGTGTTTATCAGGTAGTCTTTGATCCAGGTGGTTGCGATTGCCTCCATCTGGGTCTTTTGAAGTTTCTGACAAAGTAAATCAAAATGATTTACTAACTATACTAATTCTAACTACCCTTAATTATTTTTTGTGATATAGGTTTGTCTTTTACTGTACAGTCTAACATAGATATTGATCCTTTTATGTAGGGTGCAAACACCCTTCAAACACATTTAAACACTGAACAAATCTGGTCCAGAAATTCAAAAAGTACAAAAATGAGGCCTGGAAACACAATGAATGTCTATGGATCAGATCCATAGCTGAATAATAAACAGGATGCCAACCCAGAGGCTTTTTGGAGCGAAGAACAAAAAGTTAGTATTCCTTTGAATCTTTTAGAAGCACATTATCTCACTAACATCGGCTCTGTTCGAAAACCTGTGCTGCATCCTCCAAGGACGCGGTCTACCTAGACTGGATCCTTCAAAGTCCTTGAAAATAAGAAGACCGGAAGAGTTTAGGCTGTGAATTCGAACAGGTCTACCCTTCGTGCGGGTTTTACCGCCGTATGCTTGTGTTAGTGTGTGTTTGTGTCAACCACAAAGTTGACACAAAAAGCAGGAAAAGAATGAAAACCAAAGTTTTCAAAACTGCTTGTTTATTTATTTCTTTTTTATTGTAAAGTGAACAAAGACTACATTAACAAGAATCCAGAGTGGAATAAAGGTTCCAACCACCGGGAGCAGGAACAAAAATAAAATCAAATGTAATGATAGAAACCTTATTCAGTTAAATAACCTGCTGCTGTCATTCTGCACATCTCTGATGTTGCTGCTATTTTCAAATATCCATTACTGTAAAATGTCCATAGCTGCATATTGGTTATTTATTCCCCAGTTTTTTATATTGTTAAAAATCACTTTACAGTATTTTATTGTTTATATTTTAACTCTTCCCTATTATGTTATTCTCCTTATACATTTTTCTAATGTCCTCATTTCTAGTATGACTATTTTCAATAATCTTTTCTGAATGCTGCTGTAAATTTGCCCATTATTGGGACAATAAAGGGATTTTCTATTGTATTCTATAAAAGGGGTAGTAGAGAGATATGTAAAGTAAATATAAACAATGTTTGTATAAAAATATATCTGTTAAATTTTCTAATATTCAACAACAAAAATGCTTAGTTAAGCATTTTGTGCAGCAAAACAGCAATAAAAAGATAAAAATCCTATCAGATTTATAGTCCCCACCCCTGCAGATATATTAGAATCTGTCCTTTAATTCCAGCCAAACCCATTTACACAGTAACAGATAAAAACCTTTAGATAAACCAAACATACCGCCACATATCTGACTCAATAACCATTAAAACAACTATTTTTCATTAATCTCAGACGGAACTATTAAATGACTTGTATTATATTAAACTGAACTTCCAACTTTTCACCACTGCTTTCGGCGCCAAGTAACCTTTACTCTGATCACAGCTTGCTTGGTCTCGCAAATGAATCCTGGGATATCCAAGGATACCGAGGATACATCAGACCCGGCCCTTCAAATCGGGCAAAAAGAAGGACTCATTTTAAGGGCCGCGATAACGAGGACTCTTGAATCCACGACCAGACCTCGGCGCCGCGCTATGACGTAATCGTCCTTTGATTCTGGCCTTTAAAGGACACATCCTAGGTTTTCGAAAAGAGCAATCTAGTCGATGTGTACATCGACTGGAGTCTGGTCCCATATATGTTGATGATCATCTCCCCCTAGTGGTCTGGAGCACTTCCATTCTGTGACATTACTTCAGTTTTTCCTAACCTACAGTTGTTTTTGCTACTGGCAGCATTTCTCCTTTAGCATATGTCATGTGTGTTAGCATCATTCAAATATTTGCCGGGAGTTTTGTATTTGCATTTCATTTGCACTTTGCTGCTCTCTATGTTCTGTGTTGAAAGCATTTCTCTGCTGCAGCATTTTGGGTTTGCCGTCACATTTCTGTGTTTGGGAACTTTTTTTTTAGTTGCTGTTCTTTTTGAATTTGCTGCACATTCATGTATTTGCAGGACATTTGCAAGCTTTGACCACCATATCTGTGCTTATAGAAAAAGACAAAAACAAACCAAACACACACATGTTCATGTCCAAATAAAGCAATACACACCAATCATTTGTCCTGATAGTGTTAATTTAATCAATTTTTGGTCATTTTAAGCAAGTAGGTACTGGCAGTACCCTCCGATCTGGTCCAAACCAGCCAGTCCTTCAATAGCAGTAAGCAAGCGATGGTTCTTCCTGAAAAGATATATAAAAAAAACAGCTTCAAATTCTTTTTTCTTTTTAGATTATTTGACAAGTAAAAATTTAATAATATATTTATTGGATATTAATAGGCAGAGAAAACAGTAACTGGTAACTCATCCCCTAAGTGTTTTCAAATGGATATCTAAAAAGTGTGGCATGTCTTTGCATTCAGCTGTCCACCTCCGTTTAATACAACCCAAGTTTAAATCTAGTGGACTAAGCCGGAGGAAAACAGCAGAGAGAAGTTTAAAGCGGGTTAAGACAGTGTAACTGGAAATCACAGGCTTTGAACTTCTCATGTACCCCTTTCCCACTGGCTGAAAAAAACTGTTTATACCCTGCAACAAGCGGCATTTAGTGGCAGTGGGAACAGCTCACTGACTCGTGTCTACCACCATACAACTCGGCAAACGAACCGTTAAAATTGCCTCGGCTCTGATCGGCATGCTGTGGGAACATCAGAGCCGGGTTAACTCACTAAATTACATGCTACCATTGAACACAACATACAGAAGTCAACACACCAACGCTTCTGATCTAACAAGCCGAAACAACTCTGTTCACATTCGATAAACATGTAGCAGCAATGAGGTAGCTTACCCAGGAGTGGAAACACAGCCTAACCAGGGAGAAAATGGACCAGCAGGTGAGGGTTAGATGGAAGCTGCACGCCACAACAACCTCCAGCTGCAGCCGCCTACACCAGCAGAGAAATGCTGCAGAAACGCACGACAGGTAGAGCACCAGAGCCCAACCACAATCCCAGCCACAGATGGCAAAATGGTGCTTATCATTTCAGATGAGCGGATCAAGCACACCAGCAACTTAGCCAGCCTCAGCAGATGGCCGCTCACACTGAGCCTGGTTCTGCTGGAGGTTCCTTCCTGTTAAAAGGGAGTTTTTCCTCTCTACTGTCGCTACAAGCATGCTTAGTGTGAGGGATTGCCTCGAAACACTGGAGAATAGGGAACCCAGAGAAAACATTCAAAAACAAATTCCCCAAGGTGTTTACAGGATTAGGGAGACTGGAAGGTGACTATCGTATCCGCCTGAGAGAAGATGCTGTCCCCTTTCACCTTACAACACCTGTCGTGTGCCAATACCCTTAACTGAAAAAGTCAAGGAGGAACTAAAAAGGAAGGAGGAAATGGGGGTCATCTCCAGGTTGGGGAGCCCTACTGAGTGGTGTGCCGGGACAGTAGTAGTCCCAAAACCCAATGGCAAAATTAGACCATGTGTTGACCTCACCAAGCTCAGTGAAAGTGTGTGCAGAGAAAGATATATCTTGCCCTCTGTAGACCAGCCATTAGCACAGCTGAATGGCTGAAAATTTTAATAAAATTGGATTAGCATAAGAAAGTAGGAAACTAACAACATTTGTTACTCCCTTTGACCTTTTCAATGTGCTATGCTTTGGGATAAACTCGGGCCCAAGATGCAGCTTTAAGGTGTTATATGCCATGCAGATGATGTCCTCGTATTGGGAAAGAATTAAGCAGAGCATGATGAGCGACTCACAGCTGTCCTTACGCTGCTGCAAGAGGCAGGGCTAACACTAAACGATACATGCACCTTTGCACAGACAGAAGTTCTGTTTATAGGACATAAAGTCAGTGCAGAATGCATTGAACCAGACCCAGAGAAAATCAGAGCCATTACGGACATGCCTTTCCCACAGAACATTGCAGACGTTAGCCGTTTTTTGGGGATGATGACTTATGTTGCAAAACTCCTCCCTCACTTTGCAGATTCTACCAAACCACTCAGAGCTGCTGGTAAAAGTAACTACATCGGCAGAGAATCCTGGGGAACTCCATGTTTGATGTCCCCAATTTTTGGTGATTAATATCTACAAGTCTACCAAAAAGTTAACTTTTAAACCAATCATATGCCGTTTCTCTTACCCCAAATAGGTGCAGCTTGCTCAGTAATATAATTGATTTTACTCTATTGAGCTTGCCAAGTTACAATAAAATTACAATGCAATAACAGAAACGTTCAAAGGAGAGGGAATAATAAACATATCAAGGCCCATCACAAAATATCTTTTTTTATATGTACTTTTTAAGTACACCTTCATTTTACTTCCTGATTCTTGATTAATGCAGTACACTTATTGATACAATAGCTCTAATAATATTATAGTATAATAATAGCTAGACAGTTTCTCATATTTACTGAAAACTATTTTATTATTAAAAAAAGAACTTTGAATTGTTTAAAGTTTGGACATTGTTTTAATTCCACAGTCAAAACTGTTGCATAGTTTCACACCAGAGACTGAAATGCAAAGACTTCTTATGGTTCTGATCTTACAAAATTCTTAAATTTGTGTACATTGTTTTAGTTCCAATCCATGTCAAAGCCATTACAGGAAAAATAAAGCTCCCCTATTGGTTTGTATAGAACAACAGGGGTCCACTGTTGGCTGGTGCAGAACGACACAAGTCCCCACTGAGATAGGATGGAGCAACATACACACTGCAGGGTGAGCGAATAAGAAGAAAAATTATCAAAACAGACAAATTTTTAAAGGAATACTACACCCAAAACATGATTAGCCTTCATTTTCTACTCACCCCCATGCTAAACAACACTCTGGAGTACTTTTTTGATATCTCAAATGCATCTGGAGATCTGGGAGGCTTCTTTGCTGTCTGCTGACATTCAAATAATGGAGGTCTATGGTGACCGGTATTCAGAAAGGTCCATAAAAGTCCACAAAAGACGTGTCCAATATTCCTCCATACGGCTTTCCCAATGTATTCCAGGAGGTGTCCGAGTGGTGTAGCATCCAGAATTTACTTTCGAAACAAAAGTCATTTAGAATGTTTTTTGAGCATTCAGCTCGCGCATTCAGCTTCGGCAAAAGAACTCATGCTCTTCTGCCTCAAAAACTGAAGTCCTCAGACATTTTTTCTTTTCGTTGTTTCTTTCTTTGCACAGGTAAACATCATATTTCTTCTTCTACACTTGCATTATTGGCAGAGCAGACGCTGAATGCGACTTTCATCTGGTTTGGTCTACGTGCGGCTTCCGTAGCGTCGTGTGCCAGCGCATGTGCTTGCGCTGCAAATCCTATACACTACTGTTTATGTTCTAAAACATTCTAAATGACTTCGTTTAGGTAAAATTCTGGACGCTACCCACTCAGGACACTTGGAATACATTGGACGAGCAGTATGGAGGAAGAGAGGGATATTGATGCGTTTTTGTGGACTTTTATGGACCTTCTGTCTCGGGCCATAGACTTCCTATTATTTGAATGTCAGCAGACAGCAAGAAGCCTCCCAGATTCCCAGATGCATTTGAGATATCAAAAGTAATTCCAGAGTGTTGTTCAGCATGGGGGTGAGTAGAAAAAATGAAGGCTAATCATGTTTTGGGTGTACTATTCCTTTAAGACAATTTAAATAAAATAACCCTGTTGTTCACACATTTTCCCCTCTGTGCGCCACTAAGGTCCGTTAACATGTTTCAGGACTCAAAACCAAAACCCCTCAGTGTTACGACCTTAAGAAATAATGAGATTTGGTGAAAATAATCAAATGTCACAAGTCAATCAAATGGAACAGATAAAGAACGGCGTTCACCATCCTTCTTTCAACTTCAGCTTGCAACGCTTATGATGTCTCGGGAGATCTTTCTTGACATACATACCAAAGCAAAACTTGCAAGGTACGTAGTCGGTTGCAACTGATTGACGGGTTGCTTGCCTTTTAGGTATGATTTGTCCCTTTCCAGAAGACAGAACAGAGCAGTTGTGGTGGTAGTTTCCCAGGTTTTTTACTTTGGTCAACAGCAAAGAGTGCATCGTTGAGCCTTGCTTGTGCGCAAGCGCCTTAGCCACATCAGATTTGTCTGAATGCTTCTGCTTCAGATGTCTTGTTAGTTTGGCATAAGGATTCTTACAGTAAAGACAATAGTTCCTCTTGTCATAGACACGTTGATCTGCAGTGTTTGAAGACATTTTAACTGTGATGTTATATTGTTGAGAGTTTCTTTTTTTTGAGCACTGCTTAGTTTTAGAATATGGTTTTCTGTGGATTACTACAGTTTCTGTAGTTTCTTCTTCCTCAGCTTGTGGGTCATCATCCACTTGTTCATCTTCTGACATTTCCAGAGAAAGGGAAAATTGTTCTTCAGGATACTGAAAGAAAATGTAGCTTATTATTTTGCAAACAAGAGAATATGATACATGCATCATTTTTTTTTTTACAGTTATAGTTTTCTTTAAAGGTACACTATGCAACCCGGTGTTGATTTTCCAGTGAGGCTCCCCCAGAGGCGAAAGTAAAAAGTGCACTGTCGTAAATATGCACAGCTGTTCTCCTGGTTTCCCGTCAAGCCAGAAGCGCGGTTGTTTTGGAGCTTAGCAGACGAAACGCGCAGCCACGAATGACTAAGCATCTGGCGCCGCGGACGTGCCGCATAAAGCGCGCGCTGCTGCTTTCGAGATGGAAAAATTTGAATTTTGCTGCTTTCGGCGACGCGGCGTCAACCAATCAGAGAAAGCTGATCTGGGAGCTGGCAGGGAGAGAGACAGCAGCTGGATGATCACTCCTCTTAAACAGTTTATTGACGCCCTAAATTAACTTAAAATGCAGAAATCTGCCGGCAGAATATGTTGGCTTTATTATCCTGCTGCCTGCAGTTTGGATTATTTAGATGAAAAAAAACACCTACCAGCTGCCGCGCGTGAACCCGAGGATACCCGGCCAGAAGGCTGCTGATGAAGGGATTCTTCTGTGTCGGCGCACCGCTGGTATATGTGGGGTCTGGCGGCTCGACAGAAAAAAAATATATTAGAGAGCAGGATAATAATCTGAATGAACTGGCGGCACTGAGTTTTCAGGTGTATTTTCTCACTTTAAACACATATTAAAACTACTTTATTCCAAATGATCACAGCAAATATAGCTGCAAGGCAGAGAAAGGATAGTGAAGCTCCGCCAACGCCGTCAGACAATACACTTTTGCAGCGCAGCCTGCAGAGCAGCAAAGCTGCTTCAGCCGTCGCGTCAGAACTTAACTGGTACAAAGCGGTAAAAATGAAGCAGCAGATGCGATTTTGCTGCTTTTGCTGCGATGAGCTTAGCATAACTGCACAAAAGATTGCCACTGTGCTAGCAACAGCGAGAATGCTTTTAACTGGAGCGTGTAGCTTCTCGCCAGTGTGCAAGACCGACTCATGAGACTTCGAGCCTGTGGGGCCTGAGTGATGCCCTGCAATTACAGGGTGCAGTATTTCCCTGTGAACCACCAGGGCGTCGAGGAATACCTTTTTGTTCAACCTGAAATGACTCATTTAATCATCCATAACGTTATGGAACACATTAAATTAACTGAAAAAATGTTGCATAGTGTCCCTTTAACACTACTTGAATACTTAAACCCTTTATTACCGTCTCAATCTCATAACATTCCTCGTCTGTCGATGGAGATGAAGGCAGGGGATTACTGGCAGTAATGTCAGGCAAATCTGTGACCAGACTCTCTGCAAGGTTCATGTCAAAGGTTTCAATGCAGAAATGTGTTGAATGGGGTCCATCCTGTAATAATAACAAAAAGTAGTGAATAAATGTCTATATCGGGTGACAATATATTTAGCCAGTGGAATACAAAGTAAGACAAAATCTCTGTGGAAAAATCTTTATTTTCTTAAAAAAAAAAATGAATGTTATATTGCCCTACCTGAAAAGAATTACTTACCGGTACTTTACTTTGCTTCTCAAACCCAGCGTTGTTTGTATTTCCAGTATAATCAGGCTGATGTGTCAAACCTGTAAATTAAGTTAATCCGTTTTCATTAGTTACCCAAGATAGTGTTTTTAGTCCATAATATTATATAAAATATTTAAAGCGACGGTACTCACGCATGAATACCTGAAGGGCTTCTTCAATGGAGGGACGTTCTTCAATAGATCTACTCAGCATCTGGGAAATTATATCTTTTTGGCTGCTCCAGTTTTCCTCACATTTAAGGTTAAAGTTGCCCGTTCGGACATTATCCAATATCCCAAAGGGATTCCTGAAGTACGGTGTTGTTGTTTGAAAGGGATGTTGGCCATCTGTCAGGATGTAATGCACCAAGCATCCCGCAACCTAAAATGCAACAGATTATATTAAAGCAACGCTCTTTAACAGTCCCAATCATAACTTTTTTATAGTAAACTGTTGACAATTAACTAGCCAAACAATACAGAGTGATAAATAATCATGGTAAGCAGTTTAATTAGCATTTTCAAGGTCAACATACCTGGACTTCTGACTCCTTCTTGTATTGGTTTTCTTCAGCACACTCATAACTAATCCAGTACATTTGTGAAAACATGATGGTTTGTGCTGGATCTAGTTTTCTGCTTGCACCAAAGTCTCCAATATACAACTTATTGTTTATATCTGTAGACAAATAAAATATTATTAGACATATAACAAAATGTTACATTTTGGTTTTACACACACACACATACATACATATATTTATGTATACAATACAGACCAAATGTTTGGACACGCCTCATTCAAAGAGTTTTCTTTACTTTCATGACTATGAAAATCGTAGGTTCACACTGAAGACATCTGTTAGGTTTATTCTTATATATATCAAAACTATGAATTAACACGTGGAATTATATACTTAACAAAAAATTGTGAAACAACTGTAAATATGTCTGATATTCTAGGTTCTTCAAAGAAGCCACCTTTTGCTTTGATTACTGCTTCACACACTCTTGGTATTCTCTTGATGAGCTTCAAGGGTTCGTCACCAGAAATGGTCTTCATTCACAGGTGTCCCCTGTCAGGTTTAATACGTGGGATTTCTGGCCTTATAAATGGGGTTGGGACCATTAGTTGTGCTTTGCAGAAGTCAGGTGGATACACACCTGATAGTCCTACAGAATGGACGGTTAGAATTTGTATTATGGCAAGAAAAAAGGAGCCAAGTAAAGAAAAGTGAGTGGCCATGATCACTTTAAGAAATGAAGGTCAGTCAGTCCGAAAAATTGGCAAAACTGTCAAAACTGAAAGTGTCCCCAAGTGCAGTCGCAAAAACCATCAAGCACTACAAAGAAACTGCCCGTCATGAGGACCGCCCCAGGAAAGGAAGACCAAGAGTCCCTCTGCTGCAGAGGATAAGTTCTTCAGAGTTACCAGCCTCAGAAATCGCAGGTCAACAGCAGCTCAGATTAGAGACCAGGTCAATGCCACACAGAGTTCTAGCAGCAGACATCTCTAGAACAGGGATTCCCAAACTTTACCGTGCCAAGGCCCCCCTACACCAGTACATTTTCAGCTGAGGCCCCCCCTCATATGAAACATGCGTTAAACATGCGTACTCGAAATGAAACTGGTTTCAAAGGATTCAAACCACCTGACCGAGGTGATTTGGCATTCTATCTTGTGTTTTTTTTTTTCACAGATCAAAATAAAACTCAGAATACACCAATAGAATAAAATAAAAAATAAAAAATGTGATGGAGTGTGACAGAAACCCTTTAGGGCTTATACCAAGGCCACACCCGTAAACCAACAAAATATCAGGCAGCTCACATTATGAAAGTCCTTTCAGAGAAAACAGAATAGACATGTACAGTAATATTATTTTTACATTTTAGCATTCAGATTTCAGGGGGTGTAAAATCATACATCACTATCTTTTTTGGATAACAGTATTTTTTTCAAAGACTTTCTACCATTTATTTCTGAAGATTCCAAATATTTCCATATTCATTCCATAATTTTGCACCACGATGCCGAAAAGAAAATTGCACTTGAGTTTTAATACTTAACGGTAAATGAAAAGACAAAGCTTGTCTATTATAAGAATGCACTTGGCAGTTCTTAACAAAATATTTCTTGAAAGTATCAGGAGACTGACCTTGTTTTATCATAAAAACAAAGGTACATGTACTCTCTCCCCTTATTCAAAGCCAGACTCAAAACCCATCTGTTCCAGCTCGCTTATCTGTGAATACACTGCTCTTTTCCCTATCCATAATTGTTTTTATGTTCTCTGTTTTTTATGTTCCTGTATCTGTATTTTGTATTTTCATCTCTTTTTATTTATTTTTTTGTATTATTTGTAAAGTGACCTTGAGTGTCAAGAAAGGCGCTGTTAAATAAAATGTATTATTATTATTATTATGTTTGATAAATATTAATTTCAAAAATATTCAACAGCTGTAATTTGGAAAAAAGAGGAGCACTAGCTGCATCAACTTTAGAGAATGTTGCTAAGCGAACAAAAGCTTTTTGCAAAAGTAGTATTTTTTTAAGATAACTAGGAAATGTACTTGCCCAAACAATATTACAGTATGACAGGTATGAATAGATTAATGAATAATATAGAGTTAACATTCCTTTATTGTGAACAAAATTTCTAATCCTTCTCAAAATACCTAGAGATTTAGTGACTTTTTGCAGACTGTACCAATTTGTTCTCTCCAAAGGAGTTTGTCGTCAAGTTGGACACCCAAAAAACAAACAGTAGAAACTTTATCAATTTGTTGGTTTTGAATACAAATTCTTATATCATCAAATGTATATTTTTTGTGCCCAGCAAAAACCATGAAATTACATTTTTTCACATTCAAAGATAACTTATGTGTTTAGTTTTTATTCAAGTGTAGTTTTAGTTAACAAAGACTGAGAGTCCATTTAATTTTTATTTCTCGTTTTATTTTGTTAACCAGTTCCAGTGTTAAGAGTTCTGTTGAAAATAAAGTGTGTTTATCTTTGGCAGGAAATCGCATGCATTATTACGTCATTTCCATTAAATCAGTGTAAAAAGGTCTTCAAACAACATAATCATTCATCGCAATAATTTTTGAGACAATTAATCGTTCAGCAAAATTTGTTATCGTGACAGGCCTAGTCACAAATATATTTTATTAAACTTTAATTCATTAATTTAATGAATAAAATATAACAATAACATAGGCCCACCACTTAAATTTTAATAACCTTTTTTTAAACGATGAACCTCTTTATAAGCCAAAACAGAAGATTGCAAAAACAGGAAGATTTGTGAACAAAATAAAAGTTTGTCCCAAATTAAACATGCTGGCATTTTTTATAATGCAGGCCTAACAATAGGCAACATGTAGAGCTACATTAGAAATACCATGCTAATGGGAGCAGTGGGCCTGATGGCTTCTAATGTTTGTCCAGTCTGGGCTTGATGTCTGTCAGAGCAACACGCATGTTATTCTCCACATTCAAACGTGATCTGTGTTTAGTTTTCAGTACTTTTAAAGTGGAAAAGCCGAACTCAAACAAGTAAGCGGCTGCAAATGGAAGGAGACATTTCAGAGCCCTTTCAGCTAGGGTGGGAAACTCTTGTCTTACATACAGCCCCTAACATAAATATAAACCCAGAAAATATTATTTGTAAGTTTTAGGTGAATGGTTTTCATAATGCAGTTATACCCAGACAGGAATATTTTAATTATTTTCATTCAAAGTAAAAATAATTTCGGCATGTATAACTTTTTATTTTTTATTCTCCATCTTCCCGCGGCCCCTCCTGGCGTCCCCCACTTAAAGTAAATCAGGGCTCTAGAACAACTGCAGTGCAGGGCCACACTTGCTTGGATAAAAGAACATGGTAATAAGTCTGATGAGTTCAAATGCGGTGATCTCGTGGTTCCAAACTCCATCAGTGGTCTTTTGTAGCGTGGAAAAGGTGAATGGATGGACTAATACGTGTCTGGTTCCCACCGTGGGAGTTACGGCATGGAGAAGGAGGTATGGCGTGGCAGACTCTAGACCAAATGTACCAGGGGGGCCAGGGAGGGGGCCAAGTGTGGGGCCAGCGTGTGTTCATGGGGGAACAGAAAAGCATGAAACAAAAAACAGGGCAAGGGATTTAAATATATTAAGAGAGCTGCATGAAGTGAAATTTCTATTCAAATAGATTTAATTAAAAATTCTATGTCTTATTAGGTCTATATTCATTCAGAATTGAGGAATTTTACATATTTTTGATGTAATTTATCTTAAAATAACCGTATTCTATCAAATTCTAAGTTGGCGCTCATGAAAAACTGATAAATCTCAGCCGTAGAAATTAATATATATTTTTTTCTTTTCCTTAAAAACATTTAGCAGATGGAAACTGCTCCTATCTCAATACCCCTGAAGCTACCAAGCACCTTATTGTTTTTAACAATTTTGTAAAGACAAAAAAGGAATAGATCCAAAGGAGCTATCAGTAACTATGTCTGTTCCAGCACATATCATCATTAGAACTTCTTAAGTATTATATCTACAGTACAGTAGGCACTGGCCCCGCTGGCCCCTGTCTAGAATTTGCATGTGGTGGTGTGTGTGTGTGGTGGGGGTCTTTGCTGGTGAAACTGTTGGGGATTTATTTAAAATTGAAGGCATACTGAACCAGCATGGCTACCACAGCATTTTACAGCGGCATACTGTTCCATCTGGTTTGCGTTTAGTCTGACTATCATTTTTTTTCCAACAGGAAAATAAATCCCAAAACACAGCCCTCCCCAGCCGGGCAAGATCTACTTGACTAAGAAGGAGAGTGATAGGATGCTGCACCAGATGACCTGGCCTCCACAATCACCGGACCTGAACCCAATCGAGATGGTTTGGGGTGAGCTGGACCGCAGAGTGACCGCAAAAGGGCCAACAAGTGCTAATCTGGGAACTCCTTCAAGCCTGTTGGAAGACCGTTTCAGGTGACTACCTCTGGAAGCTCATCAAGAGAATGCTGTGGGTGTGCAAAAGAGTAATCAAAGCAAAATGTGGCTACTTTGAGGAACCTAGAATATAAGACACATTTTCAGTTGTTTCACACATTTTTGTTAAGTTTATAATTCCACGTGTTAATTCATAGTTTTGATGCCTTCAGTGTGAATCTACAATTTACATAGTCTTGAAAATAAAGAAAACTCTTTAAATGAGGAGGAATGTCAGAACTTTTAGTCTGTACCGTATATAAATACACATATACATGTGTGTGTCTGTGGAAAAAAGTACAGCACAGTTTGCTTATTAAGCTTAACTTACCAAACAGGATGTTTTCAGGCTTCAGATCTCTGTGCAAAATCCCATGTGAGTGGAGTTCCTGAAGTCCCAGCAATAACTCCTGGCAGATTCCCAGTCTCCACTGGTCAGTCAGGTTTTGTCTCTCAGGAAAATCCTTTTTTTCAATCAAGTCTTTCAGATTATATTCACAAAGAGGGTAGGCAAAATAGCCAAAGTAGGAGTCTTCCAACACAGCAAGGCAAGGCACAAATGTTTTACTTTTTACCTTTCTGAACTGTAAAAGTTTGCCATTTCAATTCAGTTTTGGCAAGGTTTAAGAACTCAGTTTTTATCGCTGGCTATGACAGTCGCAGAGAAGAGTCCTGCGGAAATTTGCAGTCCCATTGCATCCATTCACCCAGTTTTTACTGGAAGTGACGAGGTCATCGTACCTCTGCCTTCCAGACTGTAGATTGCTAGTGAGTTTTCCTTCCGGATTCCTTTAATGCTGAGCAAATCTAACACTAGATAAGAGAATCACAAAATATACAGTATACACACTATACAATGTTTCTCAAAATGTATAGAATTTCATCAGGGAAGAAAGAAACTACTACACATATTTACCTTCTTTTCCATCTGCTCAGTGCAAGAGGATGCAGCAATCCTCTAAAACAAATTACAATTACAGCATTAAATTAAAATAATTATGCAAGATTAAAAACAATGATTTGTTTAACCATTGACAGCATTTAAAAATTCTACTTTTGCACCCCTATCGCACTACAATTGTGGTATCGGAGTACCAACAAATATGGCACCGATACCATTTTAAGAGCCAAAAGTTTATTAAACTATGTCACCCATTCCAGGTAGGCAATAAAAAGTTCTACTGGATTCACTTTGTATTATCTTATCTTCATTCTCTGGTTAACACCAAGCAGCATACCTGATAATCTGTCCTCTTGATGGAGGGAACATCCATGTTGTGGGTGGAGGGGCACATATCTTCATACTTCTTGTTGATGAAGATGTCAATTCCAACCAGGTTAACCTACAGGAGAAAACAGAACAGCTCACTGCAGCTAAACTGACCAACAGCTGCTTAAATTCACATAAAACAGCTCAATATTTCTAAAGAACAAAAACCAAAACTGAATCATATTTGAAGAAAACTAAAAACAACAGAAGAAAAAATGTGTTCTCTAGAGGAACTGATTTGACCTTTAACAGTCTTGAAAACTGGGTCGAACCCGGACATTTAAGAAGCCAAACGTACCTTGGCATGTCCGTGCTTGCTGCTCTTGGAGGTGGACATCATGGGTCTGCCAGGGCAGACAGAGCTCTGATCAGGTAAACAGCTTCTGGTGGCTGGAAATATAAACAGACTAGATGTAATCCCAGCTCCCATCGTCCAGTACCACTTCAGCTTCAATAGAAGAAGCAGCAAAAACAAGGTGATTAAGATGATAGAGAGAGGCCGCATGTCCCTTTGTTTGAACCCGGGACACCCACACCCTGCCCCCAGCAGCCCGACAGGAATCCAGCGATAAAAGCAGGGAACTACTGCGAGGGCTTCGCTTACCGGGAGGAAACTACCTTCCTGCCTCAGAATCCGCTCTCCGGTGAGCAAATAACGGATAAAGTTCTCCGTTTATTCCCTGAAGGAAGAAACACGCGCCATGCCGCACTTACCTTCCAGGTAAGGATGTTATGAGTTTGTGTCCAGTACTGGAGGGGGCGTTTCCGCCGCCACGCTGCTGCCACGCTGCTGCTGCTGCTGCTTCTTCTTCTTCTTCTTTGTTTCTGGTTTATTGGCGGTTGAAACAAACTTTGAGTAGCATTGCACGCTTTCACTTACTGGTAGGGAGTGTGGTTCTTGATGTATTTATCTATCTACACGGGCGGTTCTAGACCAAATGTACCAGGGGGCCAGGAGGGGGCCAGCGTGTTTTCATGGGGGCACAGAAAAAGCATTAAATAAATAAAAAAGAAATATAACAGCGTTAAGTGAAATTTCTATTCAATGAGATTTATAATAAAATAAAAATGTCTTATTAGATACATATGCATTCATAATTTAGAATTTTTACATATTTTTGACTTAATTTTGGGCTAAAATTACAGTTTTCTATAAAATGTGAATTAGGGAAGCCCCTCGAAGGCAATATGCATATATAAATACATCCTTTTTTTTATTTTGAAAAACATTTGGCAGATGAAAACTGGGATCCTATCTCAGTACCACTGAAAAGCTATCACCTTATTGTTTTTAAATAATTAGTAAAAGAGAATTTGTAAAGAAAATGAAATAGGGATCCAAAGGACCTATCAGTAACCATGTCTGTTCCAGCGATGCATATCATCATTAGAGTATTATGTGGCTTTCAGAACAGGGCCAGGACTACATGATCTACAGGGCACTGGGCCCCTGTTGGCCTCGTCTTGCAGAACCGCCCATGTCTATATATCAATTTATATATATCAATATATATCAATATATATATATATATATATATATATGTATATTTATTTATTTCTATCTATACATATCTTAGTATTTTACTCATAGATATCATAAATACCGTCTATAATCAAATTCTATGAAATAATTTAGTTTTCTTTAAATATCTAATAACTGTTTGTATTTGTTTACTCCCCAAATTCTTCCTCAAAATATCAAATAAATTTACATTTCCTTAGTACATTCAAACTCTCTCTTCATAAATCTTCTCTGTCTTTCATATTTATTACAATCTACTATAACATGTTCTATTGTGTCATACATTCCGCAATAATGACGTTTTCCAATATTATGTTTTTGAATTTTAAAAAGTGTGTAATTAAGTCCTGTATGTCCAAATCTTAACCTTGCTATCACCATAGATATCCATAATAAAGGCTAGATGTCCCGTCCTCGCTGCTGGCCAATGGGTCGACGACGTCCGCATGTGGCTATGCCATCTTGCCACAGGCAGCTCGCTCGTGAGGGAATAACATTGTGTTTTAAAGGCACATGTACTGAAATAAATCCATAACTTCCTGAATTGTCTAACTGTTTGGTTTGTTAAACAAAAAGTCTTTATTTTACACAAGAGCTGGCTAGCAAGTGGTATATATGGTCGATAAATGCAGATTCAAAGATGCAAAATACAAGTTTAGCAAGGCGGTGAAAGAGGCTAAACGACTGTACTCTGAGAAGCTGCAAAACCATCTTTCTGCCAGCGACTCTGCCTCTGTCTGGAAAGGGCTTAGGCAGATAACAAACTACAAGCCTAAAACCCCCCACTCCATGAACGAAGCCGACACAATAGCCAACGACCTGAACACGCTTCTACTGTCGTTTCGACAGACAAAGGGACAGTCATGCACCCACCCCCCACAACACCACCCAACAGATCACCTCCACCTCCTCCTCCTCAAGTGACACAACTCTTTCCATAAAAGAGAGAGATGTAAATGGTGAATCTTCAAAAAACAGAACCCCCGGAAAGCTGCTGGACCAGATTCTGTCACTCTATCCACTTTGAAGCTTCTCTTTGTGCTGACCAGCTGTCTCCAGTGTTCACAGACATTTTTAACACTTCACTGGCGACATGTACACGTCACGCCAGCCTGGGTTTTCTTAACCTCCCTCCACCATCATCCCTGTCCCCAAGAAGCCAAGGGACCACAGGACTAAATGACTTTAGACCCGTCGCCCTGACCTCTGTGGTCATGAAGTCCTTTGAGCGTCTTGTGCTGTCACACCTGAAAGAAATCACGGACCCCCTCCTGGACCCCTTTCAGTTTGCCTACAGAGCCAACAGGTCTGTAGATGACGCTGTCAACCTGGCCCTTCACCACATTCTCCAGCACCTGGACTCCGCAGGAACCTACGCCAGGATCCTGTTTGTGGACTTTAGCTCGGCCTTTAACACAATTATCCCAGCTCTGCTCCAGGAGAAGCTCTCCCAGCTGAATGTGCCTGACTCCACCTGCAGGTGGATCACAGACTTCCTGTCGGACAGGAAGCAGCATGTAAAGCTGGGAACACAGCTCTCTGACTCACAGCTCATCAGCACTGG